>JAJIRX010000600.1:0-20847 GCA_023853785.1 Psilocybe azurescens
CCATTGAGGCTGAATGGAATAATCAGGAGTATTTCGTACAATACAGAAAAATCCTTCAATCCCCACGGCTTTTAGGCCAGTCAGCTTTGGAGTGACAGAATAGTGAGTAAAAGAGGTGTGTTTTAAATTTGGTTAGAAGTGTACCAGATATATCATATTCCGTTTGATATTGGCAATGTCTTGAATGCGACCACGAGGTAATGGACGGCGCAATTTCTTGTTGGAATCCAGATTTTCTTTATATTCACGAACGAGTTCTTCACGTTCCTCGTCTGCAAGAGCATTGTATTCTTCCTTGTAATCACGTTGGATGTTGAGCATAGACATGACATGTCCGTCTAAAGAGCAATCAATATGGGGTGGGATAGTGTAGACATACGACATACCATCTCGGAGCTCCTGTGACTTCATACTGAGAAATGCACTATGGGGATTGACCTTTTGCGAGTGTTAACCATACGAGCACCGCCATGGAAAAAAATATCAAGGAAATAATGTGGCTTCTTGTTGAACCGCTCTGCAAGTTCATTAGCCTTTGCCATGGTATTGAACCATTCATTAACAGCTTCGTCAACCTCTTGCTGGGTTTTTACGTTCTATGGCCTTTTCTTTTCGTTGATGTACAGTCAGAGAGGATGCCTTCCCAGTAGTATTGCGGATACGTGCAGTACTGCCAGACTGGACAGTCAATGAGGTTAAGGAGGATGGCATTCGGAACTTGGGTGTAGGCATTTGAAAGGGCACAAAATTGAGTAATATATATTTTCTGTTCTACTGGAGAATGGCCAAATTTTTAACAGAGACCATCCCACACGATGAAAGGAGATGAAGGACATTTTAGCCAAGAGCAGATGTAGAGATCTAACTAGTTATTCATATCCAAAGTAGTCGCTTTAGGAGCAGACTATCAAGTAATATATATTTTCTGTTCTATTGAGATTGGCCAAATTTTTTAACAGAGACCGTCCTACATGATGAAAGGAGATGAAGGATATTTTAGCCAAGGCCAGACATCGAAATCTAACTAGTTGTTCATATCCAAAGTAGTCGCTTTAGCTAAATTGGCTGCTACATTAACCGGTATGCCCAATTTGGCAAACTCGTCCACATACTCCCTGGGGATGCTAAGCGCACAATGGCCAAAATAGCACTGTAGTCAGACTGTAGGCCGTAATTCTCAATTAGTAAATCAAGCGTGGACTGAGATGCTTCCTCGCTTTCAGGATCGGCACCATCATCTACCTGCTGAAGCTGTGACAGCAACAATCTTCCCTGAGAGGAGATTCCCGAGAGGAGATTCCCCGAGAGGTGCGCACATGAGGAGTAGTTGTGAGAGGTGGTCACAAGATTACTTGTGCGAGTGGGAGTTAATGGTGAGGCATGAGATGGATGAATAACAGGCATCTGACGGGCAGGACTAGATGGAGACTTTGCACTGGAGTGGGACAAATTATGAGCATGAATTCAACAATTCAACAAATTCCACAAACCGGTAATTCTTGCTAGTTGGGGTTGTATGGCGAACGGTGGTCTGGAAGCGCCGTGAAGGAGTTTGATCCCCTGGACTACCAGGGGCCGCAGCAAAGATGCGAAGCTGGCTCTCCAAGATGGTAACACTTGACCGTAAGGTTGCAACTTCGTCGGTCAGGGATGAGTTCTCCTCCTGAAGGGTGTGAATAATCTCTTGCAAATTTAAAATTTCATCCGCTTCGACACTGAAATCGTTGCTGCTGTCGTAAGAGTAGCTTGAAGATGGGATTGAGGAAGGAGAGGCGGCACCGGCTGTCGGTATAGTTGTAGGCTGACCGAGGAACTTGTAGTAAGACAATTGAGTTCTGGTTCGGGAAAAGAAGTCATCGGCTGATTGGCTTGCGCGTAGCCAGGCTGGGTCAGTCTATATCCGAAAGAAACTTGAGCACGGCGTGGCCAGTCTCTCGCAGTCTTGAGGGCTATAGTTTCGATAAAAAGTTGGACGAGCCCCATAATTGGCTCACGAAGCTGCGGGTTATGATCCACGAAGGCTGGGGGCAGATAGACATGGGCTTTGAGGAATTCCGGTCGAAGAGGAGCACCAGGTACTGTGGTTCCCGTACAGTGTAGGATCATGGTGGTACCTCCAAGAGCGGTCCCACAACGTGGCCTATCAGCACATTAGTAAATGGAACATCTGAGAAAGATTGTAAACGTACCATGTCAAACGTGAGGTCCTGAACACGTTGAAGCAATTCCTTCCGTTCCAGACGCGATACACTTGTGTCCTTCGTATCTTTCTGAAGGGCCTCCGCCAACGCATGGAAGCTCTGGGGGTCGTGGTGGTGGTTCCCGTCCTTATGCATGCCAGCAGCAAACCATGCTAAGTCTGCTGCATCGAATCGGGCGCGATTTGCCTCATAAAAATTCGGAAGGCGTGGAAATGTGCCCTGGTGAAGACGGAGATTGTACAGGCCAATGGGATTGAACTTAAGATGGGTCCAAGCAATGCGAGTACGATCCCCATTGTGAGGAACGTGAAGGATGGAGGAGCTGTGCATGCACGAGTTAAGGTGGGTAACAGAGCAATGTGGGTGGTTTCATTAGCGAGGTAAAGAGGTGAACGAACTTATACAAGCTCACCAGTACGGGGCTATTCCCAGCCATCTTGGAAGTGACTTCTCAACATTGTAGTGGCGGGAAAAGACAAGAACTTCGCATCGGCAAGATTAAATACCAAATGTGGTAAAAACGTAAGCAATGACGTCTGAATTCAAGTGTTTGAGCTCATCGTCTGCAACAATGAGCTTGTTAGTATCGCTGTTTCTGCACTCCTCCCCAGTTATTTTTAATATCGTGTACAAGTGACACTAATGACACTAAATACATTTAAAAGGTGCTCAAATACATGAAATTAAGCTCTTAGCATGCAGATATGTTCATGTAGATCCGGTCATAGAAAACTACCGGATACTCTTCACAAGAATCGATATATAGCCTATCTAAAACTTGATTCACATACCTTGGGATATATTTGACTACATTCAAAGACCCTGGAAGTCTCTGGGCAGCGTGAGGGTGCCAGATTTCCGGTGCCAGAGGACGTGCTTCTTAAATGAGAAATTCAAGCCCTACTTTCTTTTCTTCTCAGTAGACAATCACCAAAGCGTCCCGAAAGGTGGTAAGCTATTGAAAACAAATGCAAAAAGAATTGAGAAAATCGAGTAATTTTGCAAGTCAGGACATTAAAATTACTTTGTAAACGTGAGATTTGAGGACATCATTCAAACAAACGAACACAACCTACCTTTTGACACTTTGGAACCTCCCCATTTCCGCGTTTACTCATTTTTTGTAATTCTTTTGTATCGAATTCTGTGTATCTCTTGCTACTTTTCTGCGGTATCATAAGATTTTTATTCCAGTCAAAAATGGTGTAATAGGCATTTCTTATCACACAGACGCTTTTTCTGTGGTATCATAAGATTTTTATTCCAGTCAAAAATGGTGTAATAGGCATTTCTTATCACACAGACGCTTTCCGCAACCAAAGGAAAGGTAGGATGTAAAGCAAATGAGGCATTAAAGGATTATCTACATTTACATCCACAACACTAAGAACTATCAGAAGTACTAATACGTTCTAATAGCTCGACGATTGTGTCCGTACCAACTCCCAGTTCCCGAGGAACTTCGTCTTCATCATCACTGCCAGCTTCCTGACCTAAGCTATCTGTGTCCTGCATGATCTTCCTGTCACAAAGTCTGGCGTCCTCCAGTAAGACAAACCAGGTAGGGTTGGGAATGTTAGTCCTGAGTCTTGTACTCACAGCCAGCGTGACCCAATTGAGAGTGTGCCTGTGAACCCCATTAACTTGCTGGTCTGCACGAGCTTCTGTACAATCTTCTCATGAATACGATTCAAATATTGCCACTCCATCGAGAGACAATGGCCAAGAGATGGATCTTGTACCACTTTCACCTGAATCGCACGGTAGTAGTCAACATGACTATCAAACATGAACGTTAGCAGGCGCGTTATTTCAACGTTGAGCCGTACGATCTCCTCTTTGGCACGTTTAATACCAAAATAATACTTGATAGCATCGCGACAGAGATAGCTCTGTCCAAGGGAGCAAACGGATATCAGTGCGTGTATCACGAAGAAGGTCAAAATCTGCAACAGTCGCTGCATTGAGCACGTTGCTCCATGAGAGTTGGGGCCGAGGAGGAATTAATCGAGCGGCAGCTTCATTGTATTGACGCAGAGCCGTTTTGATAGCTTCGAACGTGTTTTCAAGGCCTTACTGATCTTCTCTTGTAGCTTATAACCTGTAAAACTGTGAGGTTTATGTCATAGTATGAGAAGGTGTTACGAACCAACACCATTCATCCCTAGTTTTGTAAGTTCAAAGAGACGTTGAACGACAAGTCGTTCAAGGTGGTCGATAGCGCGTCGGTAAGCACGTTCCACCAGCAGCTTTTGAGCTTCTTTATATGCCGTAGAATCAGGCAGCCAGCGAGTGTCAATCCCATGCTCTTCCTCGTAACGGGTCAACTGTTCCTCCTGGAGTTGGTAGCGCGTGAATGTTGTCCGATAACGAGTACGAACGGCCTGGATTTCTTTTTCTGGTAGCCATTATTGATGATGTTGTAGTCGAGTTTCTTATGCTCGTCAGCAGCCTGATCAGATTCCTGCCTGTAGAACTCGATAAGCATAAACGAAAATAAAATTGATGAAACAACACCACTTACTTAGATTCCTTGGTTTTCGTAAGAATCTCCAGATAATCCACGGCCTTCTGAACAGTCTCTGGTTCCGATTTCAGTGACTTTGGATGGTCACGTTCAGCTTGAAGGTAGGCTTCATAATCGGCTTCATTTGTCTTCAATTTTGCAGAGAGGGCCGCAAGCTGCGGCGTGTCACTTGCGATCCTGTCAAGTGCCTGGCGATAGTTCTGGAAGATAAAATTGCCTGAAGGGAATAAGATTGAGAAGAACATTGATTATAGAAGTAACATACCCGATGCTGCATGCTTATCCTGGTCATGAAATGCGTGTTCATCGATATGCTGATGGCGATGGTAAGGAGAGGCTAGGCGGGTAACTGACGCGAGCTCATTTGACTTGCAGAATGTCCGCTCACATTCCTCGAAATCCTCGAGGCCGACACCTTCAGTGTACATCGGATGCCAGTGAAGTTGGCACCCACGATTGTGCGCATGGCCGTGAAACGAGGGCACAACTCCATGGAGTTTCAACGCAACCTTTTCTTGCCAAGAATGCTGCGTGAGAGGGTCTTGACAAAGGCGCACATGATATCATAGCCGAGACAGATATCGGAGCCATATGTATCCATGAGGCGTTCAACAATTGCCAGCGGATATTTCATGCTGTAAGTGAAATAAGCATAGAGTCAGTAAAGGAGATAGATGAATAACGCACAGTTCGCCGCTCCGAATCATGTCACAGACGACAAGGACATGGCCATGTCGACAAACAGCCAAGAAGATTCCAGCAATAGCAAAAAGAGCGAACATTTTCTTTCTAGCTTCCGGGCCTGCATTTCGCCATCGTTCCACACATGTATTGACGCACTGCGCCAGCTCATCAATCTCGCTGATGTTCAGCCACGCCACGTCGTCGTCGGTGTCAGGGAGAGGCTCGCAGGTGTCAGCAGTCTCACCAGTAGACGTTGATGTGGAGGCAAATGCATCAGGCAATGACAGGTTCTGTGATAACTGCGGCTGAGAGGCAGTTTCCAGGATAGATGGGGCATCCTACCATGAAACTGTTAACGAAGTCATGATGTTGACAATCCAACACACCTTTTGTGGACCTCATCCTTGAAGAGATCAACATGTTCCGGGTTAATCCATCATAGCGACTCCGTGGTTCGGTTATCGTGTCGCACCTTTCCTGAACGAAAAGTACTGTTGACAAGCTTCAGTGAGTTGTTGCCATCCATGGCCGCCAGGAAGCTGTACTTAAGCGGCGGTTCATCCTCCGTCTTGTACAGGCATGGTGCACATATGTTGAGTTGTTCCCAGTCATGTCCACGAATGAGAGCATCTTGGGTCCGTCGATGAATACTCCTTTTGATCTCAAGGAAAGCGTCATACGCTGAGCTCAGTTGATCAGCTAGGTGGGGAGACGTGGTTGCTGAGAGATACTGTCAGAAAAGTCGGACATAACAATGGTAGAACTTACGTGATGAATGTGGCACAGTGCTCATGAAAAGCATCAAGGCTGAACCGAGGACAGACACGTCGGAGCTGTCGATAGATCTCAAGGAGATCTATAGCGATTGCGAAGAACGGCTTGTCAGGGGAGGCACCGAGATATCCGTGACGAACTAGAGACTTCGTTGGTGTAGGAAACGTCATCGACATGGTTGAAGGTACGGGGTCCAAAATCTGTTCAAAGGGATGGTTGTAGAACGAGACAGAAATTATCGGCAGAAACTTACATGAAAACAATATGACTTCAAGACTCCAAGAAGCTTCCGATTCAACTATAAGCGGGGCACCAAGTCGTTTCCAATCTAAAAACTGTGAGGCAAGTAGGTTGGTTTGACGTTTCCAGGCGTCTACTCTTCTTTGTACACGGTCGTGACGTGTTCTGGAATCAAATCGCTTGCTGAGGCGATAATAAGCACAGAACTTCGCAAAGAAAAGAGCACTTACGAACGTCATGCCTTCCATAATCTCTTGCAGGACCGTCTCCCTCCTGCATGACTTCGGAAGAAGCCTTCCCTCTCCAGGCGGTGGTCTGTGCAAAGCCACCTCCTCGTCTTCCCAATCTTCATCTGTGTCGTCAGGGGTACATGAAAACGTCATGACTGTCATCATCCGTCTGGGTGTTGAGTAAATCTGGAAAGAGTAGCCGCTGCCGTTCTGTAAAACTAAGGACTAAATCAGTGAATGGTTATAGATCGAGAAGAGCTTGGTTACTGTGAACGTACTAGACAATTCAAAGATGTGTTTTTCCCTTTCTTTTTCAATTTCATGCCGGTTCCGATTGGCCTTCGTGGTCTTGGTCTTGTTCTGTTGATGAAGGCGTGAGCCGTGGAGGTAATGCTGACACCTTTTGAGAGTCCAGGTGCTTTGGGCATAGTGGATAGAAAGCGAGAGCGCTGAGAGAGAACACAGGGAACGACTTTGGGGAAAGAAAGAAAGGAATGGGAAACAGGTCGGTTAACATCCCAAAGGAGAACCGTCGATCAAGGAGGCACATCTAAAGGTGTTCCAATCAGTGATGCGTATCTCAGTGTTAGTGTGAGAGATCACGGACCTATAGCGGAGCCTTTATCACCAGATATGAGCGCCGGAAGGCCCCTAAAATGGGAAGAGTACAGCGAGGCATTGGCGGCGCCAGGTGTGTCTGGTGGCCTCCTTAGTCATGGGTGAAGCAAAGCAGCCAAAAAGCTATTACCTGCAGATTGTGAGGGCCATTTATGGAATAAGGGGTCGAGAGCGGTATTCTATAGTAATATTAGCTAGGTTAACCGTTGTTTACAGTCAAGAAATACCTATGAGATGTTAAGCGACCAAGTAGTGTTGAGGCAAGGGCGGAAGCTGTCTGGGCAGCCGCAAGAACAAGTCTGTCAGGGTAAGGGACGGTAGACAGGGTGAGGAAATCAGGGTAGCGACAAGGCGCACTGAAGATGGCGCAGCAGAAGGGACAGGCGGAGGCGGAAGGGCAGCAACGGGGCGGTAGCAGTGGGACGGTAGCAGGAGGGCCCTGAAGGTGGTGCAGCGGAAGGGCAGGGCGGGGGCGGGAGGAGGGCAGCAGCGGGAGGGCAGCGGAGGGAGGGCAGCGAGAGGGCAGCGGAGGGAGGGCAGCGAGAGGGCAGCGAGAGGGCAGCGGCGGGTGGGCAGCGAGGGCAACGTCGGGATGGCAACAGCGGGATGGCAACGGGAGGGCAGCAGCGGGAGGGCAGCGAGAGGGCAGCGAAGGGAGGGCAGCGAGAGGGCAGCGGCGGGTGGGCAGCGAGAGGGCAGCGGCGGGTGGGCAGCGAGGGCAATGGCGGGATGGCAACAGCGGGATGGCAACGGGAGGGCAGCGGCGGGAGGGCAGCGAGAGGGTAGCGGAGGGAGGGCAGCGAGAGGGTAGCGGAGGGAGGGTAGCGGGAGGGCAGCAGTGGGTGGGCAGCGAGGGCAACGGCGGGATGGCAACGGTAGGGCAGCGGCGGGAGGGCAGCAAGAGGGTAGCGGAGAGAGGGCAGCGAGAGGGCAGCGGAGGGAGGGCAGCGGGAGGGCAGCGGCGGGTGGGCAGCGAGGGCAACAGCGGGATGGCAACAGCGGGATGGCAACGGGAGGGCAGCGTGGACGGCGAGGTGTGACAAGGGAACAACGGCTGTGCAGTTTGCGGAAACAGCCGTAGTGGCTAGGAGGCGTGGTGTCAACTATACAGGCCTCGGGAACAGCCGCCAGGTCTGCGATGCCGGGACCGATGCCGGGACTAGTTTTGAAGTAGCCGGATGTTCGATATCTTCAATGGAGTCCAGAGGTATTGAACAAATTGCTGGAGGGTAAGAGAAATGAAAGGTTTCATTGTAAATTAACCGGCGGATACCGATCCGGTCGTGCCTGATAAGTATCGGGGTAGTGTGGGACCCTTAGGTGACTCGAACGATGTATGCATTCAACATTCATACATAATGAGGCTTACCCTTTTGCCTGCTATCCCACTGCGGCTGTCATCCGTACTACCATGAGAGCGAGAGCTGACGAAGTTCGAACTGGTAGATAATCACAAGCACCTCTTCGTACAGACTCGCCGATTTTGAAATTTCCCGCCATAGTTACATACACGTGTATGAGTTTCTGTGCGTTAGTTTAGAATCTAGATCGATTCTCGGTCTGGAGCGGGCCTCCTGGTACAGGGGCACAGGTTTATTTATCCTGGCAGGCGTGGGCGGGCGGGGGCAGGCAAAACTGCGGCATGCTAACTACGACTGAGGAATCATGGCTATACCTCCAAAGGGCTTTTAAGTGCACCACTACTGGGAACAGAGCCCGGCATTAGAGCCCTGATCGACTTCCTAAATGCATCAGGCGCTTTCTCTCGGACTGGTCAAGACCTGCGCAAACCTGAACCCCAACATGTGACGATGAACCTGTACCCGACTCCGAAGATGATGAGTCAGACGGAGATCTGTAATGAACCATAAACCCTCCAGATGTTTAGCCCCATGTCGAACCCCACTTCTCCCCTCCTTTTCTTCTTTACTTTACTTTATACCCTTCATCGTGTACCATAGTTCTTCATATATCATTTACCTGCACCATAGTATTTTTACCTTCATTTCTTTATATTCACGCACCACGTACAGGTGCCTCTGACGCCCTCGGCTTGCTTAAAGCCATACTCTGACATTGCCCTTCACATACTCATGTTCACTAAGATACACATCTTCGCCACACTCGGAGAGCTGAGCCTTGGTAGATACTCTAGCGTAGGGCAGTGCATCCTTGCACCCGTGTGTCTTTGCGCTTCGACCGCCTCTTACACGTTAATAAACTGATTCAAAAATAAAATAAATGCACCACTACACCATATATGGAGACCCGAATAAGCACGCCGTCCGCCGGGTGAATGATAATGGTAGTATCGCCATCGTGAGCCAGCCAGTCAATGTCATCGAGTTGAGTTACTCAACGGTGGAGAGCTGAGTGCGTATGTGTGCACTAGCAGAGATAATGATAGCGATAGAATGCATATATACAGGCCATCTAACGGCGATCAACAATAAATATATTTTGTCGTGTCTCCTCTCCTCTCCTCGCTGTAATCATAATCATGTATCACGGTGTACCCTCCTCTCCTCATCGTTAACAAGAACAAATCACCGCGCCCCAACGTCAACATTACCGCACCCCAGCACCAGCATCACCTCGCCCCAACACCAACATCACCGCGCCCCCACACCAACACCAACTCCACCATCATCTACATCCACCGGGATAGGAATACCCATCCCCACGTTGAGCGACTCAGAGGCGGAGGTGACGAACCCCTCGTAGAGGTATATGAGGCCGAAGAGGAGGAAGAGCGCGGAGCCGCCGTATGTTACTGTGTTTTTGTATTGGAATTAGGTCGTGTTTATGAAAAGAGGGAGGAAGGGGGTACAGGAAAGGGAGGAAGGCAGGGAGCGCAGGGGGGAGAGAAGGAGGGGGAACGGGGGGAAAAGGCAGAAAAGGGAACGGGAGAAAAGGGAATGGGAGAAAAACGCACCATGCTTGACCAATATCTTGGTTGATACGTACCGGCCCCCGACGACTGCGAGCGCGGTGCAGCGCGCGTGCCCGAGACGGTGCCGAGTGTGACGAGGTATACATTCTGCATTGGGGATAGTGGTAGTTGGTGTTAGTACGCTTGGGAGAGGAGGAAGAAAGAAGGAAGGACGAAATAAGAAGAAAGAAGGAATAAGGGAAGAAAGAAAGAAAAGAAAAGAAAAAGATGGACGTACGTGGGCGGCGCCGAGGGAGATAGTGGCGATCTGGGGGCGGTCCCCCATTCGCCGAGGAAGGTGAGCACAAAGGCCTGCACAAACATGGGGCATAGAAACAGACTACAGAAGTTGCGTGCGCCGTCTGTCCATGATGGTTTGGGTTTTCGTTTTTCGGCGACGATGACGTAGAGTCGAGGTCAATATCGCTGTCGTTGTTTTTGCGGCCCTCTTCCACACTCTGTAATGGGATGCTCGTAGGCGAAGAGGGAGCGATGCCCGCGCTGAGCAGCTCGCCCTCATGCACCTGCTCGTCATCCTCGATCTCCTACGCCTCGCGCATCTCCTCCTCCATCATCTACTTCCCGCCGTCCGTCATGCCCCTCGTCTTGCCTAAGCATGCAGACTCCAAAAACCAGAAACGGGGCCGCGGTGCGCCACTGGGTCCAGCGGCGCAGGATGAGGGTGGGGAGGACATGGCCGAGGGAGGCGGAGAGGAAGGACATGAGGTGCAGCGAGAGGAACGCGCCGAGGAAGGTGGTGAGACGCGGGTGGCGTATGGACAGGATGGCGGCGATGCGGAAGGCCTTGCCACCGAGCTCGGAGATGATGATCATGAAGAAGAATTGGAGGAGGGCTTGCGGCGAGTAGAGGCGTCCATGGTTGTGCACTGTGCAGTGGAGTAGGGAGAGGAGAAGAGATAAGGCGTATGTGGGTTGGCGGGGAGCCGCTGGACCTGGCAGCCTGCACTGGGTTAGGTTGAGTTGTTACAATAGGATAGGCAGAATCAGAGTTGCATTTAGACGGAGTGTAATGTTGTCCAATAGATGTGTAGATCACGCTTGTTCGCTCACAAGAGGAAACGATCACGACGTGACACGGGCCAAACACCTAAGGTTCCCACCCCGCTGTCACATTTGTTGACAGGAAACGGTCACTATACCCGGTTAAATTTGAATGCTTTTCCGGCTTTCCCCTTACCCGCCGAGATTCCTACCCAGAGGTCTCCCACTTTAACGAGATTTTTGCTCATCGTCGTAGATTAGACAAGGAGACAGATTAGACTAGATAACGGATTAGATAAGTATAGATAAGACAAGATTACCTAGATAAATATGATACAGATTATCTTAGACGACCCTGTCCATCGCCAGGTAACATGACCACCCACCAGTGCCGCCCCATCCGGGACAACGCTCCGCAACACCTCCTCGGCTTCCCATCCCGCCAGGCACCTCCGCGTGTATGTCACCGTGCGCCCACTGTCCGCCCGCTCTGCTCCCACAGTCCGCCCGCTCTGCTCCCACAGTCCGCCCGCTCTGCGCGCCATTCCCTTTGTGGTAGCCCTTCCATTCCTGGCCATGTCCCTTCCCCGCCCTTCTTTCTATTTCCATCTATATTCCTTCCCTGGTCATTTCCCCAACTCCTTCCCTTCTCATTGCGCTTTTCTGTTAATTTCTTCTATATTTTAAAGGTGCTTAAGAATTTAATAAAATAACATTGAATGTAAACTACTGTAGCATTCAATTGGAGTACTCATCCCTCGCTGCCAACGACGATGGGAGAACTTGGAGACTTGAGGGAGAGCCTGAGCTCAATATCCTTTTTGGGTGAGTTCGTTTTCAGGTACTCCGGTGGCGGCACCACGGACACCTGTCACTTGTCAATCAATTAATGTCTATTCATCAGGAAACGGCGAGAATGAGCCGTGGGAAGACATTATATAAAGGTGAATTACTTATGTAATGAGGAATCAACAATACGAGGACGAAAAGGATATAGAAATACAGTCAGTCCTCGCAATCTGCAGAGTTGACGCCAATGATTTCACAGCTCTTAAGCTCTTGGCGACGAGATTCAAGCCTTTTCTCTACTGGACGCCTGATCTTTCCTGCCCCCAGGTTGCTCATTCTTGGCATCGCTCCCGTTACAATTCTCGTTGCGTTTCCTCTTAGTTCCTCTGTCCTTGCGAGGTCTACGGGCTCCTGGAGGAGGGATATTGCCATCGTTAATAGCCTTCTGCAACACCCTCGCTGACGTTCCTTGAGTTGTAGAGGGGTTAATTTGACGAACTTACACGATCCATCGTTGATGGCATCGAGGAGCTTCTGTAGACCAGGAAGCGAAGTGGAAAGCTCGCTTGGGTTTACCAATTTGTCGTACGTCCAACCAACGAGCTCAATACCGTGACGTTGAACAATCTTCTCCTCATAACCAATGTAATGCATTGAAGCTTTCTCGTCGTGGGTGATTTCGACTGATTTTTAAGTGAGTGTCAGTTATATGTATATATCACAGAGCGTTGTACTTACCGAGCATTGCCCCAATCTTCATGCGAATTTGTTGTTTCATTTCATCCGCTTTCTGCTTGGATGATCGATAAAGGTCTGGTTCGAGCAGTTAACCACGAGATAATGAAGAAATGACATAGACTTACTGATAGGATCACAACCAGCAATAGCAAATGCCTCCAATTTAGCACCAACATACGCGATATCCCACCCTTTATTTGCCGGTACTGCGATTTTCATATATTCCATAAGTGATTCATTGGTGAAGAACCATTTAGGTTCCATATAATAATTGGGCGTGTTGCGGACGATGCAAAAGAAACCTTCGATGCCAACGCAAATGTTAAGGCCTTTCATCTTTGATGTAGGCGAGCAGAAATAACACAAACCGTATAAGAATAACTTACAAGCTGTTGAATCGTTTTGAAGGTGCTGCAGACGTCCTTAACGCGAGCTTTGGCACTGTGCACGTTGACGGTGGGTATCAGACGTGTTCTCGGCATGGCGAACCATGATTTCCTCACGTTCGCCATCATCCAGCTTGTTATACTCGGCCACGAGCTCATCGCTATGGAGCTTGGCTAAGGTGGGAGTCTCGCCATCTAGAAAGTCATTTGTTAGAAATGAAATTAACCAACAAGTACTAGCTTTATGCTTCTTACTTTCCCGAAGCTCTTCCGCCTTCATAGACTTGAATGCGTTAAAGGAATTGACTTTTGCCTGCTTCTGGACAAGGTGTGTCCCACCTTGAAAAAAGAGGTCAAGAAAGTAGCGCTCATTCTTATCGAAGCGTTGTGCCAGTTCAGCTGCAGTGTTCAATGTCGACTGCTTCCACTGCTGAAGAGCGCTGTCAATTTCTGCTTGACGAAGACTGTTACGAGCAGCCCTTTCTTTACGCTGAGTTTCTGTCAGTGGTGTAGCTGACGAGGTGGCATTTCGAAGGTGTGTGGGTGGAGCTAACACGGTGGCCTGCATAATAATTCTGAGACCAAAAAAAGGGAGAGAAAGGAGATTTTAGTTTTTCCTCTTCAATGAAATAGTAATATATGATAGCCAGACAGTCAATATATTTTCGGCCGTAGCAATCTACAAAAAGACAAGTCTTTTTTTTTTTTTTAAACACTCTGAACGGACCTACAACTAAAAGGGTATATGGCAATGACTCCGTTGAACATCAAAGCTGGCAGATGGTATGACAAAAACATTTTAGACTAGTAATGAATGTATATACCAAACCAATGTTCAGCCGAAAAAAACGGACAAAGCTTGAATAATATTAAAGGAATTAAGAAGAGGAACCGGAAGTAAATAAGCGCTGTGTGTTGGTAGGAACGGCACTCATCAGGGACATGAGCTCATTCAATAACATGTCCGGCACCCCAGCACCCAGGAGTTCCTCACGCCAAAGGTACATACTAACCTTCGGCCAGAATGAGATCAATTGCGGAAAATGAGTCATCGAGATTATTAACATGGATGAAGTTGCTATATGAAGTATCATGAACATGTTTTGCAGGGCTGTTGACATTCAAAATCACGGAATTGTGGCGTGAAGGGGTTGATGCTGCAGGGGGTGAAATTGTGGAATTGTGGTGTGAAGGGGTTGATACCGCAGGGGATTCCAGTGATCCAGGAGAAGGATGTGCCTGTGGCGATTTCAGGATGTGATGAGCGGGGTTCCTGGAACGATGGGGAGTGCGTAGAGTGATGTGAGATGCGGATGGGGTTTCATAATGAGGAAGAATAGCAGAGCCAGTGGTCAGTCGGTCAATTCGTGATGAAAGCTCCTGTTCACGCGAAGTGATTCAGCAAGTGCTGCCTCAAGGTCTTTGATCGTGTTGCTGGCTGACTTCAGCTCATCATCCAAGATTCTCTGGTGCTCTGAAAGAGATATATTGCTGTCGCCGTCGTCGTTGTCAATAACAATGACCGATTTTCAGTTGTCCATGGTATACAAAACGACTGGAACCAGACAGCGTAGCAGAGGGAACAAGACCATGTTGAGCAAGCGGCGGAGGAGTGTGATTCGAGTTTGGAAGCCGCCATGAGTTTTTCGGCGCATTTTTCGTAGCATACAATTGTTGGAATGCCTATATCGTTGATAAATCGCTGGACAATGTCGAAAACAGCTTCAGCGCAACGCTCCTTGTTGATCAGGTGTCGGGAAAGTAGACATCCGATTTAATGTACTTGCATTGTTTGGGAGCACCGGGACGAGTGGTTCCATCGACATGAATAATGAGCGTTGTCCCACCAAAAGCGCGATCCCAAAGAGCAGCCTAGTAAAACGGTAACGTCAGTACTTAGTTCAACACAGACAGAGATAACCACGTACGCAACACCAGATTGCGAACAAGTTTTCGCAGATTAGCACGCGCAGTGGTTCCTGTATGGTCCTTGGGAGTATTTGGCCGCGAGAGCGATGTACTCCTCGTGAAACTCGTCTTCGTCAATGTTGCAGGACTTGGCCGATAGCCCAGCAGCGAACCAAGCCAGATCCGCAGAGTCAAACTGAGCACGGAATGCTTTGAAAACGCCTCGGATCTTTGGGAAGCTTTCCAAGGCGGCGTCTGAGATCAAAGAGGCCAAGAGGATGGAAAGTGAGGGAGGTCCATGGCAAAGGATAGTCCCCATATTGGGTGGGGGATCGATACCGACATACGGCACTGACATGGTGGCCAGTGAGGAACTACATAACATTGGATTTTGACTTGGCTTTTATGACTGCAAGTCCAGCGAACAGGGACCAGGGACAGGACGACCCTGTCGTCCTTGCTGTATTCGGTAAGATGAGATCTCAGTGAAATCGCAGTCATGAAAAAGGATGAGTTGTTACCAAATCGGGACCACAGGCAACCTTGCACCCTTCCCGAATGCAGTGGTGAACTAGTGACTGTGCACCCAATATTGTCTGTATCCATACTATAAATTTTGTCCTCGTGTAAAAATATAATCTCCTCAATATGAATTACTCCACTGATCATTTTGAGTGAGAATCCCATGGAAAATTTGTGTTTAATCTAACGCATTTTTGGTTCAAATCCATCATCACACTTGATGTACTCTATTACTGGGCTCATGTTGGAGTATTTTAGAATAATATATACATCCTGAATTGTTCTGGAGCGTGCACGCTTAGCTCTACTCCTCTGTCCAACCATATTATCGACTCGCAACTTGTTCATTACCTCAATTTTTGTTTACAGAGACCCTTGACGGTCTTTCAACTGACTAAAATTGTCTGTAATTGAGCAGGAGTATAGGTTTACATATATATGTAAGCTTATATAACTTAATCTACCGCCGTAACTTGCAGAACGTGCTTTGCATCCTGGGTTTGTGCAAGAACGTTAATATTCACTCAACTTCCCACATGTTGCGTCGTGTTTTACTTTTTGGTCATTTTTGACCCATAACCATCTCCCAACTCAACCAATTTCTAGCTACGACACACCGTGTTGGTATGTAACTATCAGAAGATTCAAAACACAGATTTAAATTATAGTACAGTCATATCGTATCGCCAGACCAATGAATACACTTCGAGGGAAGCTAAATAAACGCCGGTGAATGAAGGACTTCCCTGTTGCATCGATACAATAGATATAGATTTGTGTCGCATTAATGGAACGCTCGAGCATTTACAGCCATACTCGAATATAGAAGAGCCATAACTACAAAACAATTAAGTGTCCTGTTTCATTGCAGCTCTGGGGTAAGTAGTAACTGGTCTCAAAGCCTCGCAGTTTTCAACTAATTTCGAGCTCGCATTCAATTACTCTTCAGCACATACTAAAGGGAGGAATAAAAGTGGTATATTGGGCTACAACGGACAGATACACCAAATGTAACCTCAACTATTAAAAGAAAATGTATCTAAAATATTTACAACTACATCGAATATCGACATCCCGTATGCTCATCTTCAGCTACCATATCATCCCACTCGACAACTTCAACCTCAACTCGTGTAATCCCAAGAATTGTTGTTACCCAAGCCGGAGGAGGAACGTTCTCATTGAGGGATGGGTCACGACCTTTCCGTTGGCCATAAAGCAAACTCCCACTGAAGCCTGGCAGTCGGCTCATTTGCAGAAGGTGCTTCGACAATTTTTTCATGGATCAGGTTACGAGATGCCCAACGGGAAGAGATCTCAAACGCGAGAGGAGGGTTGACTATAATATTGGCACATACAGCATGGTAGTGATCGACGTGATCGTCATATAAGAATGTTAACAGGTGACGGATTTCAATATTCAGCTGAACCAGCTCCTCCTTAGCTCGTTTGATCTGGAAATACATAACCATTCCTTCTCGATTGGCTGGCTGAGCCCATTCTAATGTTCGAATGTCCTGTCGAGTATCCTTCAAAAGGTCGAAGTCGGCGAGATTCACAGAAGCAATGACAGTCTCCCATGTCAATGTAACCCGAGGTGGAACCATCTGAAGAGCGGCCTCATTGTAGCATTTCAATGCCGACTGGATGGCATCTGCTCTGGTCCTGAGCGACTTCGTGATCTTTTCTCTAAGCTTGTATCCTATTACGAAAGTCAGAACATAATTTTGAAACGGAAGGGCAAAGAAGTAACATACCTACCCCACTCATTCCAAGTTTCTTCATCTCGAAGAGGCGTTGGACAACCAGCCTTTCAAGATCATCTAGGGCCCTGCGATATTTACGTTCGCGAACCACCACCAAGGCGTCCTCGTACTCAGACATAGTAGGTGTCCACCTGATCGCAATATCGTTCGCCTCCTCATATCGAAGGACCTCCTCGTTCTTGGCCGCCCAACGCTGAAATGTCGTCCGATTTTTGAGTCATGATTCGTGGTAATCTGCGGGCCTGTATAGCCTTCCCAGATCATGAGGCGATCACGATCGGCATACAAGGCCTGAGCAGCATCTGCTTCTCTTCCCTAGTGGCGAAGTGGAGTAAGAGAGATGAGGAAGAGATGTATACACGCACTTGAGCAAGTCCAGATCAAACAAGAGTTCCATATACTCCACCTGCGCCTCGTTCATTTTCTGGCTCCCGTCCGCAGACCTGCCAGGTACCTGCGTTCACTGATTAGGTAGTTCTCGTAGTCTTCAGCGCCAATATTCAGCTGTACAGAAAGCTCGGCAAGACGGGGTGAGTCGATATCAATCTTCTCTAAGGCTTGGCGGTAGTTTTGATAAATGAAGTTCCCTTTAATCATTTATGTCAATTGCTAACAATATTGCAAGAGAAAAAAATTACCTGAGGAGGCGTGCTTGTCTACGTCATGGAGATCAAAGTGTTCATTGATGTGCTGCTGCCAGTGATAGGGTGTTGCTAGCCCTCCGTAACAGATGCCAGTTCATTGGAACGGAAGAATGTGCGTTCGCATTCTTCAAAATCTTCAAGTCCTACTCCTTCAACGTAGAGAGGGTGC
Organism: Psilocybe azurescens; assembly: GCA_023853785.1. NCBI lineage: Eukaryota > Fungi > Basidiomycota > Agaricomycetes > Agaricales > Agrocybaceae > Psilocybe > Psilocybe azurescens. The sequence goes on from JAJIRX010000600.1 coordinate 18,131, forward strand.
CACTCTACCTGACACCCACGATTGTGGGCATGACCATGAAACGCCGGAACGATGCCACCGAGACGAAATGCCACCCTTTTCTCATTTAGGCAGCTCTTTTTCAGAGTGGTTATGAAAGCACACATGATGTCGTATCCGAGACATATGTCAGATCCGAAATCGTCAACCAATCGGTTGACAGTTGCAAGGGATACTTCATCCTGTCAATCAAAAGTCAGAACAAAGAACCTGCCAGGAAAGGACAACGTACAGCTCGCCGCTGCGAATCATATCACATACTACAAGGACATGACCATGGCGGCAGACCGCTAAAAAATCCCAGCGATTGCGAATAGCGCGTACATCTTCTTTCGTGCCTCGGGGCCCGCATTCCTCCATCTGTCCATCGCAGGTATTAGAGGTACTTGGCTGGCTCATCGTGTTCTACAACATTAAGCCATGCAACCTCTTCAAGATTGAGATCTTCACAGCATCCGAGGTGTGTCTTTGGAGGTACTTTGGATTTCCTGCCGCCGAATGCTGCGATGACGGGTTCCGTAGCTGAAGATGGCTGTAGACGTATTTAGCTGGCTTTATAAGACATACATGTGAAATCGCACCATTTTAACCTTCTTAACCTCATCCTTAAATTTGTCCACGTCCTCCGAAGAAATCCAACGATCCGACGTTGTAGAGCGAGTGTCTGTACGAGCTGAACCGGCTCGAAAAACACAATCCACGAGTTTGAGCGAGTTATTACCGTCCATGGCAGCCAACAGTCGGTATTTCAAGGTGGGTTCATCTTCTACCTCGTAAAGACAGGGAGGGCAGACATTTTGCTTTTTCCATGATTCGTCACGTCCCAGTTCACGCGCACAAGCTTCTCGACACCTCGAAGGATTTCCAGGTAGCAGTCATATGCGTTACTGAGCTGGTCGGCAAGATATGATTTATGGGGTACCTGCAAAGTAATTCAGACCACCGTCATGGAGAATTCTGTTGTGAAACTCACACCATGATAATGGTTCAACACCTTTGAAAATGCGTCGAGGCTGAAACGAGGAGCTACGCGTCGTAACTGTCGATAAAAATGTAACGTTTCGACTGAAAACCCCATCTGAGGTTGTTCAGGTGATGTTCCAATAATGCCGAATTCCGCAAGAGTAACAGCGGCCGATATAGATTCCGAGGAATAAAAGAAAGAACGTTTTCCGCGCCCTGTCAAAAATCAGCATGTGAGACTCAAAATGGAAGGTAGTACAACCTTCCAAAGAAATAACTTCGATCGACCATTCCTTATCGTTCCTATCCTCTGCGGTCCTATCCTCCGTGTTCCCTGTAGGTGGGCCACCCTGCTGGAATTTGAGGAATGCGTCGACCAGATTGGGCATTACGGATTTCCAGGCTCGGACCTGCCGTTCTACCGGTCTTTTCGTTTCGATGGTCCTTGCGTTTCCTGATATTGTTAGTACGTCTGAGATAGATTTTAAGCTGAAGCGCACTCACTGCGCAGAAAGGGTGTCGAGGAACAAGTCTTGAAGCTGAGTTTCTCCTCCAGCATGGCTAAAGAAAACCTTCCTCTCCAGGCGGTGGTTGTATGAAGGCCGCTGACTCTTCATTGACCCAAGCGGTATCATTCAGGTCGACATCGTTTCGTCAACCAAATCTTCCCGGTGTTCGAAGCTTAGTGCTGATAAACCATCAGTATTGAGAAATAATCTGAGAGCAGAGTATCACTTACCCGCTACTTGGACCTTGTGTGCCGCCTTTTCTTTGGCGAGCTGCTTTGCTGTCTTGTTGAGCTTCACGCGTTTCTGAACAGGTTGGGTCGGCTGTCGAATTCCAAAACTCGTCCGCAAGATACAGAGACGCTGCTAGAAAGACCTTTGCGTTTGGGCATCGAGAGTAGCAAGAATGGGCCAGGAGAGTCGAGGATTGTTGCAGGGAGACATAATGGGTAAGAACAAGGGCGTCTTCCCACGGACTCATTCTCGCCGTTTCCTGATGAATAGACATTAATTGATTGACAAGTGACAGGTGTCCGTGGTGCCGCCACCGGAGTACCTGAAAACGAACTCACCCAAAAGGATATTGAGCTCAGGCTCTCCCTCAAGTCTCCAAGTTCTCCCATCGTCGTTGGCAGCGAGGATGAGTACTCCAATTGAATGCTACAGTAGTTTACATTCAATGTTATTTTATTAAATTCTTAAGCACCTTTAAAATATAGAAGAAATTAACAGAAAAGCGCAATGAGAAGGGAAGGAGTTGGGGAAATGACCAGGGAAGGGATATAGATGGAAATAGAAAGAAGGGCGGGAAGGGACATGGCCAGGAATGGAAGGGCTACCAAAAGGGAATGGCGCGCAGAGCGGGCGGACTGTGGGAGCAGAGCGGGCGGACAGTGGGCGCACGGTGACATACACGCGGAGGTGCCTGGCGGGATGGGAAGCCGAGGAGGTGTTGCGGAGCGTTGTCCGGATGGGCGGCACTGGTGGGTGGTCATGTTACCTGGCGATGGACAGGGTCGTCTAAGATAATCTGTATCATATTTATCTAGGTAATCTTGTCTTATCTATACTTATCTAATCCGTTATCTAGTCTAATCTGTCTCCTTGTCTAATCTATGACGATGAAAAAAATCTCGTTAAAGTGGGAGACCTCTGGGTAGGAATCTCGGTGGGTGGGGAAAGCCGGAAAGCATTCAAATTTAACCGGGTATAGTGACCGTTTCCTGTCAA
>JAJIRX010000601.1:0-230470 GCA_023853785.1 Psilocybe azurescens
CCTCAATTTAGCACCAACATCGCGATATCCCACCCTTTATTTGCCGGTACTGCGATTTTCATATATTCCATAAGTGATTCATTGGTGAAGAACCATTTAGGTTCCATATAATAATTGGCGTGTTGCGGACGATGCAAAAGAAACCTTCGATGCCAACGCAAATGTTAAGGCCTTTCATCTTTGATGTAGGTGAGCAGAAATAACACAAACCGTATAAGAATAACTTACAAGCTGTTGAATCGTTTTGAAGGTGCTGCAGAGCGACGTCCTTAACGCGAGCTTTGGCACTGGCACGTTGGCGGTGGGTATCAGACGTGTTCTCGGCGTGGCGAACCATGATTTCCTCACGTTCGCCATCATCCAGCTTGTTATACTCGGCCACGAGCTCATCGCTATGGAGCTTGGCTAAGGTGGGAGTCTCGCCATCTAGAAAGTCATTTGTTAGAAATGAAATTAACCAACAAGTACTAGCTTTATGCTTCTTACTTTCCCGAAAGCTCTTCCGCCTTCATAGACTTGAATGCGTTAAAGGAATTGACTTTTGCCTGCTTCTGGACAAGGTGTGTCCCACCTTGAAAAAGAGGTCAAGAAAGTAGCGCTCATTCTTATCGAAGCGTTGTGCCAGTTCAGCTGCAGTGTTCAATGTCGACTGCTTCCACTGCTGAAGAGCGCTGTCAATTTCTGCTTGACGAAGACTGTTACGAGCAGCCCTTTCTTTATGCTGAGTTTCTGTCAGTGGTGCAGCTGACGAGGTGGCATTTCAAGGGTGTGTGGGTGGAGCTAACACGGTGGCCTGCATAATAATTCTGAGACCAAAAAAGGGAGAGAAAGGAGATTTTAGTTTTCCTCTTCAATGAAATAGTAATATATGATAGCCAGACAGTCAATATATTTTCGGTCGTAGCAATCTACAAAAAGACAAGTCTTTTTTTTTTTTAAACACTCTGAACGGACCTACAACTAAAAGGGTATATGGCAATGACTCCGTTGAACATCAAAGCTGGCAGATGGTATGACAAAAACATTTTAGACTAGTAATGAATGTATATACCAAACCAATGTTCAGCGGACAAAGCTTGAATAATATTAAAGGAATTAAGAAGAGGAACCGGAAGTAAATAAGCGCTGTGTGTTGGTAGGAACGGCACTCATCAGGGACATGAGCTCATTCAATAACATGTCCGGCACCCCAGCACCCAGGAGTTCCTCACGCCAAAGTACATACTAACCTTTCGCGAATGAGATCAATTGCGGAAAATGAGTCATCCAGATTATTAACATGGATGAAGTTGCTATATGAAGTATCATGAACATGTTTTGCAGGGCTGTTGACATTCAAAATCACGGAATTGTGGCGTGAAGGGTTGATGCTGCAGGGGTGAAATTGTGGAATTGTGGTGTGAAGGGGTTGATACCGCAGGGGATTCCAGTGATCCAGGAGAAGGATGTGCCTGTGGCGATTTCAGGATGTGATGAGCAGGGTTCCTGGAACGATGGGGAGTGCGTAGAGTGATGTGAGATGCGGATGGGGTTTCATAATGAGGAAGAATAGCAGAGCCAGTGGTCAGTCGGTCAATTCGTGATGAAAGCTCCTGTTCACGGCGAAGTGATTCAGCAAGTGCTGCCTCAAGGTCTTTGATCGTGTTGCTGGCTGACTTCAGCTCATCATCCAAGATTCTCTGGTGCTCTGAAAGAGATATATTGCTGTCGCCGCCGTCAATAACAATGACCGATTTTCGTTGTCCATGGTATGCAAAACGACTGGAACCAGACAGCGTAGCAGAGGGAACAAGACCATGTTGAGCAAGCGGCGGAGGAGTGTGATTCGAGTTTGGAAGCGTCATGAGTTTTTCGGCGCATTTTCGTAGCATACAATTGTTGGAATGCCTATATCGTTGATAAATCGCTGGACAATGTCAAAACAGCTTCAGCGCAACGCTCCTTGTTGATCAGGTGTCGGGAAAGTAGACATCCGATTTAATGTACTTGCATTGTTTGGGAGCACCGGGACGAGTGGTTCCATCGACATGAATAATGAGCGTTGTCCCACCAAAGCGCGATCCCAAAGAGCAGCCTAGTAAAACGGTAACGTCAGTACTTAGTTCAACACAGACAGAGATAACCACGCATCGCGAGTCGAACACCAGATTGCGAACAAGTTTTCGCAGATTAGCACGCGCAGTGGTTCCTGTATGGTCCTTGGGAGTATTTGACCGCAGAGCGATGTACTCCTCGTGAAACTCGTCTTCGTCAATGTTGCAGGACTTGGCCGATAGCCCAGCAGCGAACCAAGCCAGATCCGCAGAGTCAAACTGAGCACGGAATGCTTTGAAAACGCCCGGATCTTTGGGAAGCTTTCCAAGGCGGCGTCTGAGATCAAAGAGGCCAAGAGGATGGAAAGTGAGGGAGGTCCATGGCAAAGGATAGTCCCCATATTGGGTGGGGGATCGATACCGACATACGGCACTGACATGGTGGCCAGTGAGGAACTACATAACATTGGATTTTGACTTGGCTTTTATGACTGCAAGTCCGGCGAACAGGGACCAGGGACAGGACGACCCTGTCGTCCTTTGCTGTATTCGGTAAGATGAGATCTCAGTGAAATCGCAGTCATGAAAAAGGATGAGTTGTTACCAAATCGGGACCACAGGCAACCTTGCACCCTTTCCGATGCAGTGGTGAACTAGTGACTGTGCACCCAATATTGTCTGTATCCATACTATAAATTTTGTCCTCGTGTAAAAATATAATCTCCTCAATATGAATTACTCCACTGATCATTTTGAGTGAGAATCCCATGGAAAATTTGTGTTTAATCTAACGCATTTTTTGGTTCAAATCCATCATCACACTTGATGTACTCTATTACTGGGCTCATGTTGGAGTATTTTAGAATAATATATACATCCTGAATTGTTCTGGAGCGTGCACGCTTAGCTCTACTCCTCTGTCCAACCATATTATCGACTCGCAACTTGTTCATTACCTCAATTTTTGTTTACAGAGACCCTTGACGGTCTTTCAACTGACTAAAATTGTCTGTAATTGAGCAGGAGTATAGGTTTACATATATATGTAAGCTTATATAACTTAATCTACCGCCGTAACTTGCAGAACGTGCTTTGCATCCTGGGTTTGTGCGAGAACGTTAATATTCACTCAACTTCCCACATGTTGCGTCGTGTTTTACTTTTGGTCATTTTTGACCCATAACCATCTCCCAACTCAACCAATTTCTAGCTACGACACACCGTGTTGGTATGTAACTATCAGAAGATTCAAAACACAGATTTAAATTATAGTACAGTCATATCGTATCGCCAGACCAATGAATACACTTCGAGGGAAGCTAAATAAACGCCGGTGAATGAAGGACTTCCCTGTTGCATCGATACAATAGATATAGATTTGTGTCGCATTAATGGAACGCTCGAGCATTTACAGCCATACTCGAATATAGAAGAGCCATAACTACAAAACAATTAAGTGTCCTGTTTCATTGCAGCTCTGGGGTAAGTAGTAACTGGTCTCAAAGCCTCGCGGTTTTCAACTAATTTCGAGCTCGCATTCAATTACTCTTCAGCACATACTAAAGGGAGGAATAAAAGTGGTATATTGGGCTACAACGGACAGATACACCAAATGTAACCTCAACTATTAAAAGAAAATGTATCTAAAATATTTACAACTACATCAATATCGACATCCGTATGCTCATCTTCAGCTACCATATCATCCCACTTGACAACTTCAACCTCAACTCGTGTAATCCCAAGAATTGTTGTTACCCAAGCCGGAGGAGGAACGTTCTCATTGAGGGATGGGTCACGACCTTTCCGTTGGCCATAAAGCAAACTCCCACTGAAGCCTGGCAGTCGGCTCGTTTGCAGAAGGCGCTCGACAATTTTTTCATGGATCAGGTTACGAGGCGCCCAACGGGAAGAGATCTCGAGCGCGAGAGGAGGGTTGACTATAATATTGGCACATACAGCACGGTAGTGATCGACGTGATCGTCATATAAGAATGTTAACAGGCTGACGGATTTCGACATTCAGCCGAACCAGCTCCTCCTTAGCTCGTTTGATCTGGAAATACATAACCATTCCTTCTCGATTGGCTGGCTGAGCCCATTCTAATGTTCGAATGTCCTGTCGAGTATCCTTCAAAGGTCGAAGTCGGCGAGATTCACAGAAGCAATGACAGTCTCCCATGTCAATGTAACCCGAGGTGGAACCATCTGAAGAGCGGCCTCATTGTAGCATTTCAATGCCGACTGGATGGCATCTGCTCTGGTCCTGAGCGACTTCGTGATCTTTTCTCTAAGCTTGTATCCTATTACGAAAGTCAGAACATAATTTTGAAACGGAAGGGCAAAGAAGTAACATACCTACCCCACTCATTCCAAGTTTCTTCATCTCGAAGAGGCGTTGGACAACCAGCCTTTCAAGATCATCTAGGGCCCTGCGATATTTACGTTCGCGAACCACCACCAAGGCGTCCTCGTACTCAGACATAGTAGGTGTCCACCTGATCGCAATATCGTTCGCCTCCTCATATCAAAGGACCTCCTCGTTCTTGGCCACCCAACGCTGAAATGTCGTCCGATTTTGAGTCATGATTGGTGTAATCTGCGGGCCTGTATAGCCTTCCCAGATCATGAGGCGATCACGATCGGCATACAAGGCCTGAGCAGCATCTGCTTTCTTCCTAGTGGCGAGTGAGTAAGAGAGATGAGGAAGAGATGTATACACGCACTTGAGCAAGTCCAGATCAAACAAGAGTTCCATATACTCCACCTACGCCCTGTTCATTTTCTGGCTCCGTCCGCAGACCTGCCAGGTACCTGCGTTCACTGATTAGGTAGTTCTCGTAGTCTTCGGCGCCAATATTCAGCTGTACAGAAAGCTCGGCAAGACGGGGTGAGTCGATATCAATCTTCTCTAAGGCTTGGCGGTAGTTTTGATAAATGAAGTTCCCTTTAATCATTTATGTCAATTGCTAACAATATTGCAAGAGAAAAAAATTACCTGAGGAGGCGTGCTTGTCTACGTCATGGAGATCAAAGTGTTCATTGATGTGCTGCTGCCGGTGATAGGGTGTTGCTAGCCTCGTAACAGATGCCAGTTCATTGGAGCGGAAGAATGTGCGTTCGCATTCTTCAAAATCTTCAAGTCCTACTCCTTCAACGTGAGAGAGGGTGCCACTCTACCTGACACCCACGATTGTGGGCATGACCATGAAAACGCCCGAACGACGCCCACCGAGACGAAATGCCACCCTTTTCTCATTTAGGCAGCTCTTTTTCAGAGTGGTTATGAAAGCACACATGATGTCGTATCCGAGACATATGTCAGATCCGAAATCGTCAACCAATCGGTTGACAGTTGCAAGGGATACTTCATCCTGTCAATCAAAAGTCAGAACAAAGAACCTGCCAGGAAAGGACAACGTACAGCTCGCCGCTGCGAATCATATCACATACTACAAGGACATGACCATGGCGGCAGACCGCTAAAAAATCCCAGCGATTGCGAATAGCGCATACATCTTCTTTCGTGCCTCGGGGCCCGCGATTCCTCCATCTGTCCACGCAGGTATTGAGGCACTTGGCTGGCTCATCGTGTTCTACAACATTAAGCCATGCAACCTCTTCAAGATTGAGATCTTCGACAGTATCCGAGTAGGTGTGTCTGGAGGTACTGGATTTCCTGCCGCCGAATGCTGCGATGACGGGTTCCGTGTAGCTGAAGATGGCTGTAGACGATATTTAGCTGGCTTTATAAGACATACATGTGAAATCGCACCATTTTAACCTTCTTAACCTCATCCTTAAATTTGTCCACGTCCTCCGAAGAAATCCAACGATCCGACATTGTAGAGCGAGTGTCTGTACGAGCTGAACCGGCTCGAAAAACACAATCCACGAGTTTGAGCGAGTTATTACCGTCCATGGCAGCCAACAGTCGGTATTTCAAGGTGGGTTCATCTTCTACCTCATAAAGACAGGGAGGGCAGACATTTTGCTTTTTCCATGATTCGTCACGTCCCAGTTCACGCGCGAACAAGCTTCTCGACACCTCGAAGGATTTCCAGGTAGCAGTCATATGCGTTACTGAGCTGGTCGGCAAGATATGATTTATGGGGTACCTGCAAAGTAATTCAGACCACCGTCATGGAGAATTTTGTTGTGAAACTCACACCATGATAATGGTTCAACACCTTTGAAAATGCGTCGAGGCTGAAACGAGGGAGCTACGCTGGTCGTAACTGTCGATAAAAACGTGAACGTTTAGACTGAAAACCCCATCTGAGGTTGTTCAGGTGATGTTCCAATAATGCCGAATTCGCAAGAGTAACAGTGGCCGATATAGATTCCGAGGAATAAAAGAAAGAACGTTTTCCAGCGCCCTGTCAAAAAATCAGCATGTGAGACTCAAAATGGAAGGTAGTACAACCTTCCAAAGAAATAACTTCGATCGACCATTCCTTATCGTTCCTATCCTCTGCGGTCCTATCCTCCGTGTTCCCTGTAGGTGGGCCACCCTGCTGAAATTTGAGGAATGCGTCGACCAGATTGGGCATTACGGATTTCCAGGCTCGGACCTGCCGTTCTACTCGGTCTTTTCGTTTTCGATGGTCCTTGCATTTCCTGATATTGTTAGTACGTCTGAGATAGATTTTAAGCTGAAGCCCACTCACTGCGCAGAAAGGGTGTCGAGGAACAAGTCTTGAAGCTGAGTTTCTCCTCCAGCATGGCTAAAGAAAAAACCTTCCTCTCCAGGCGGTGGTTGTATGAAGGCCGCTGACTCTTCATTGACCCAAGCGGTATCATTCAGGTCGACATCGTTCTCGTCAACCAAATCTTCCCGGTGTTCGAAGCTTAGTGCTGATAAACCATCAGTATTGAGAAATAATCTGAGAGCAGAGTATCGCTTACCCGCTACTTGGACCTTGTGTGCCGCCTTTTCTTTGGCGAGCTGCTTTGCTGTCTTGTTGAGCTTCACGCATTTCTGAACAGGTTGGGTCAGCTGTCGAATTCCAAAACTCGTTCGCGAAGATACAGAGACGCTGCTAGAAAGACCTTTGCGTTTGGGCATCGAGAGTAGCAAGAATGGGCCAGGAGAGTCGAGGATTGTTGCAGGGAGACATAATGAGTAAGAACAAGGGCGTCTTCCCACGGACTCATTCTCGCCGTTTCCTGATGAATAGACATTAATTGATTGACAAGTGACAGGTGTCCATGGTGCCGCCACCGGAGTACCTGAAAACGAACTCACCCAAAAAGGATATTGAGCTCAGGCTCTCCCTCAAGTCTCCAAGTTCTCCCATCGCCGTTGGCAGCGTAGGATGAGTACTCCAATTGAATGCTACAGTAGTTTACATTCAATGTTATTTTATTAAATTCTTAAGCACCTTTAAAATATAGAAGAAATTAACAGAAAAGCGCAATGAGAAGGGAAGGAGTTGGGGAAATGACCAGGGAAGGAATATAGATGGAAATAGAAAGAAGGGCGGGGAAGGGACATGGCCAGGAATGGAAGGGCTACCACAAAAGGGAATGGCGCGCAGAGCGGGCGGACTGTGGGAGCAGAGCGGGCGGACAGTGGGCGCACGGTGACATACACGCCGGAGGTGCCTGGCGGGATGGGAAGCCGAGGAGGTGTTGCGGAGCGTTGTCCGGATGGGGCGGCACTGGTGGGTGGTCATGTTACCTGGCGATGGACAGGGTCGTCTAAGATAATCTGTATCATATTTATCTAGGTAATCTTGTCTTATCTATACTTATCTAATCCGTTATCTAGTCTAATCTGTCTCCTTGTCTAATCTATGACGATGAGCAAAAATCTCGTTAAAGTGGGAGACCTCTGGGTAGGAATCTCGGCGGGTAAGGGAAAGCCGGAAAAGCATTCAAATTTAACCGGGTATAGTGACCGTTTCCTGTCAACAAATGTGACAGCGGGGTGGGAACCTTAAGTGGGCCAAAAGCCCGTCAGACTTGGATCCAAGCACAACCACACAACAATTAATTAAGAGAATGACGGAATAGAAAAAGAGCAGAAAATAGAGAACGATTTATGACACATTATTATAAGATAACGACTTCTCGGTATATAGTCAGTAATACAAAATGGTCTGGCAGTAGCACTCAGTGCGCAGTGCAGATTCACTCAGAACTTGTCTGGTACTGGTATTGAGCATCAAGCAACCAAGCAACCCCACCTAGTTACAAACTCCCTATGGCCGCCTTCAGTGGACACTTGATCTGTCTAGTGTGCACACGGTGATAGAGAGTGAATATGCTTATTCTATATTTAAAAATCACAGAGTACTGGGATCGTCTACATCTACGTTAAAACATAGGCAATAAGGAAAGAAAAGGCAAAAGAGAGGTCACCGGCTTTGATCCCTCAGTTATACGGGGAATAGGACGGGAAATCACAAGCTCTTTTATCTTTATATCGAGTCTCGAGTCTCGAGTATTAGGAGCATCAAGACAGTTCGTAATAGTACAGTATACTACTATATACTATGAGTATCGACGTTTAATCTACGGATTTTGAATGGATGGTTGGTCAGCCCTAAATTGTGCGTGTGCAGGTGCTTCAACAACCAGTTTTTGTGTTTTGCTGTGTTGTGTAAAGAGGAATCACAAAACATTTGACGGAATTGTGGCCCCCTACGCTGCTCAACATGGTAATGTAAAGAATACATTGTTTGCTTGTTCTCGCAAAGGGGCATTGAAGATACTACATACATACATAATAAGCACGCACGTACGCACAAGTTCGATGCGATGATACTCGGATCACATGTGCTTTCAGAGTAGCGTGGTGGTGATAATCGACACAGGTTCAGGATTGGTGGGTTCCCTGGTGGGTCACGACCCACGACTGCATCCTTGCAAGTTCCCAGCTGCATCAAGTTAATCTTATATGGACATATGGGCAGTGGGGAGTCTGGTCTCGTAATAGGCCAATGCTTACCGACCACAGTACAATCGCCAGTCGCATCCGTTACTTGGTTATACATATAAAGGTTCGAACCCCAACCAGCGGATTATTTTGAGATGGCTTGTCCGAAATGACAACATGGACGAAAATGATTTCCTCTACAGTGAAAATATATACTCAAAGATTGATTGCACTATTGGTGCGTTGGAGATGTGTCGGAAGCTCGGACTTACAGCACTCCTTTCTACAATTATTAATCTCTTTGTCCTGATCTTTCGCGTTGTCAACATACCTCTTTAACAAGAGAATAGCAGGCAATATTTGTTTAGTTTAAGTACATCAGACCAACTACTTTGAGCGAACATAAATATAAATAGGCTACCATCAGGACTTGTCATGAGACATCAACGAGAAAAAATTGAACACCGAATAGCTGATTACAGAAAGAAAAGGGAAATTGAGTGTAATCTCAAAATATACGAAATAATATCGGGATATTTATGCCTCCAAAATGCGCTTTCCAAAGCGGTATACCTGAGTAACTTGGCTAACAGTCATAATAGCCAGAAATATGACACTCGATATGTGCCATGCTTGTACTCGCTTCTGATTGAACTCCATTTCGTTCGTGGGATTTACGCACATTGCGATGGCGAGTAAAGTCACAATACAGAAGAACATCGCCCTATTAATATCATATCGTTGTACGCATCCGATAGTACTTGAGTGCACTCAGTCAAGGGACAAAACCCACCAGACAAATAGAGAAACTGGGAGGCATAGACATGTCCAGAATTCAATTGCATCTCGATTGTTGAGACCGCGGGAAGCCTTAATGGTAGTTCAAAAGTAAGATGACGTTTGAAAGTGATGATATGCTTCACTGACCTTCAACCATTCTTTAATAAAACGCTCTGATTTGAATTTACCGTTCATTTGAAGGTAGAAGCCAGCAATTATGAGACCATTGGCGGAGCATATCAGCATAGATAGAACTGATGTGCGGGCATATATGTTTGCATTGATACCTGGGATTTGAAAGAAACTGAGTGGAAATCTATGTCAGATAATAAATTAATTTTCTAGTGTTAGGGTTTGAATTTACAGCTCTTACGGAAGGAGAATAATGCAACCAGTGCAGGTGATTGACCATGCCTTGACCAACCAAATCATGATCTCATCCCACTGCTCTCGAAATCGGTTCTCCGGGTTATTTGCAGCGAAGTTGGCTTCACCGTCTTGACAAAGACGGGGACTAATTCTCATCGAGCTCAATCGAGGTAATTTCTCCGAATGGAGCCTCGGCATAAGCCATGTATCTATGGAGTAGAAGGTGGAGGCCAAAATTATGCACCACTGCAAGTGCAGCATACAATGAAAATGAAAGGCGACCCCAAAAGGACCGTTCCGACTCGAATTTTGGATTTCCCTCTCTGGCAAAATATCAATTAAAGAGGTACTATATACCTGATCAGGAATTCACTGCTGACCTTGATTCTAATGCCGCCCTGGGTTCTCCATCACTACGTAGGGAAGTCGTAGGATTCATGAACTGGGATTTAGTATCGCAGGTGAGAGTGTAATGAGAGGGGGCTTGTCTTTGTTCTGCGAAAGAGGGCAAAAGAGACTGGGATATGAAGCTGTCAAGATGTCAACAGCACAGAACAGATTGGTATTTAACTGCAGAACATCTGAGGACAGTCCCAACCCAGATATAAAACTGCAACGCTACTCGGGTAGGATTTATGTAAGTCGCTAATAACACGACACACCTCTCTGTTCAGCATCTCGATATATCAAGTTATTTTGGGACTGGCTTGAACCTTCGGAGCCTGTCTGTAGATATAGGCAGATGCGGGTACGTCAATACGAATAGAACACTACATTGTTACTCGTGCAGGGTCTACATCAGTCGCAAATAACACGACGCACCTCTCTGTTTAGCATCTCGATATATCAAGTTATTTTGGGACTGGCTTGAACCTTCGGAGCCTGTCTGTAGATATAGGCAGATGCGGGTACGTCAATACGAATAGAACACTACATTGTTACTCGCGCAGGGTCTACATCAGTCGCAAATAACACGACGCACCTCTCTGTTCAGCATCTCGATATATCAAGTTATTTTGGGACTGGCTTGAACCTTCGGAGCCTGTCTGTAGATATAGGCAGATGCGGGTACGTCAATACGAATAGAACACTACATTGTTACTCGTGCAGGGTCTACATCAGTCGCAAATAACACGACGCACCTCTCTGTTCAGCATCTCGATATATCAAGTTATTTTGGGACTGGTTTGAACCTTCGGAGCCTGTCTGTAGATATAGGCAGATGGGGGCACGTCAATACAAATAGAACACTACATTGTTACTTGCGCAGGGTCTACATCAGTCGCAAATAACACGATGCACCTCTCTGTTCAGCACCTCGATATATCAAGTCATTTTGGGACTGGTTTGAACCTTCGGAGCCTGTCTGTAGATATAGGCAGATGCGAGCACGTCAATACAAATAGAACACTGCATTGTTACTCGCGCAGGGTCTACAGCAGTCGCAAATAACACGAGGCACCTCTCTGTTCAGGACCTGCTATCAAGTTATTTTTAGTACTGCATTGAAGCATGGAAATTGGCAGATATTGGTAGATATGTGCACATCAACACATATTAGTCAGTCGGCTTTCCGACCGCAATAAGTGTTTTTGACAAGGACGGTCATTATGGTGACACAAGGATAATTGTCTCTTTGGCTTTATCTTAGATATTTCCATGTTGGCATTGCTCAACTGTCCAAGACTAAATTCGCTCAACTGTCCAAGACTACATTGATGAGTCATCAGGCTAATATAGGATTAAATACTCCTCAGTTGCATAAATAATGTAGACGAGAATCACAATTCAGCATTGATATCATTGGTATTTACAGGTACGGGCTTAGCGCTCAATACCTTTGTTGGATTTTATGGAGAAGCTTGTCCAATGCCTGCTTGGCACTTTCCTTCTCTGATAGGCTGGAAGTCTGAAAGATCTTTAGAATCGTTCTAAGGTAAGGTCTTCCATTATCGGATGGGCGGGAAGTCGGAAATGTCATCAAAATTGTTCTAAGGTTGTGAGGGTTGGTTGTAGAATAGATGGTGCTATCTATATTTGACAGTACGCGACCGATGCTCACGGAATAAGGGACGAAGAATATCCATACTATCTTCTATTTGTTTTTCGCCTTTCGTTTTGTGATCGCTGATTAGCTGGTGGCACAAGTCCTTTGTGACATTATCTTCTGTCAAAAATTCTCCGCACTTGCAGTTGCTGTGGTGGCTGTGGCTGTGGTGGTGATTGGTCAATTCAGGATCGGGCAAATGTAAACGCACACGCAAATGCTATTGCTACTGTTGTTGCTGTGGTTGTGGTGGTGGTGGTGGTGATCGAATTGGGATCGGCGGTTCCCTGGTGGGTCCGGCACGATTCACGCGCAAGGAATACGAATACGAAGAATACCTGAGTCTGATATCGTTTAATTAACTTTCGCAGTACTAACTCCTCTACAAGTGTGGCGCGGCTCGGCTATTGCCAGCATACCGGAACTGTAACAAGTAATAAGCAACAAGAGTGCGAGCATGGGCATGAATAAGAACAAGAACCGGAGTTTATCATACGTGGGAGCTAAGAACGATTCGGACCAGCTGATCCCCTCAAGTGAAGTAATGCTAGTATGCTGATGCAATAAGTAACAAGTAACAAGAGCGTGAGCATGGGCATAAACAAGGCTCATAATACGTGGTAGTTAAGAACGATTCATTCTCGCTGATGCCCTGAAGTAAAGTAATGCTAGTATGCTGATATATATTCCACAGGCTGTGCAACTAATTAAAAGTACGTTGGGTTGATTCAACGGTGTATGCACATTCACACCGAATGGGGCTGTCTTCTGTCTTATTCTACTTATTATCTACACTATACTGCGGCGGCTCATTATTCGTTCCTCGTTGCATGTGTGTGCGTCGGTCTAGAATGAAGATCGATTCTCGAGTGGGCATCCCGGGGTGATAACGGTACATTGCGAGCCAATCACCCTCGGCGAGTCGGACAACATTAGTGGGTCTAGTCAACATCGGCAAGTCAGTCGACATCGGCGTGTTAAGTTACGCAACTTGAACTACCATCGCTGGTGGAGAGCTGAGAGCTGCGTGCGTGGTCTCCCTCTCCCCCCCTCTCGTCTGAGTCTCAGAATGCGTATGTACGCATTGGTAGTGATAGTGATAGCGATAGAATGCATATATGCAGGCCATCTACGGCCATCTAACGGCCAATATATTTTGTCGTGTTTCCTCTCCTCTCCCTCTCCCTCGCTGTAGTCATAATCACAAATCACAGTACACTCTCCTTAAACAAATCACCGCGCCCCAACACCAACACCAACGCCAACATCATCAACATCCACCAGAATAGGAATACCCATCCCCACGTTGAGCGACTCGGAGGCGGAAATGACGAACCCCTCGTAGAGGTATATGAGGCCAAAGAGGAGGAAGAGCGCGGAGCCGCCGTATGTTACTGTTTATTCATATTGGAATTAGCAGAGTGTTTTCAATTTTTGAAGAGAGGGAGGGGGAGGGGTGGGTGTTGGTACGATTCGGAGAGGAAGGAAGGAAGGAATAAGGAATAAGGCAAGAAAGAAGAGATTGGGGAAGAAAGAAGGAATAAGGCAAGAAAAAAGAAAGATAGACGTACGTTGGCGGCGCCGAGGGCGATAGTGGAAATCTGGGAGCGATTCCCCACTCGCCTATAAAGGTGAGCACAAACGCCTGCACGAACACGGGCCAGAGAAACAGGCTGCTGAAGTTGCACGCGCCGTCTGTCCATGACAGTTTGGGTTTTGGTTTTTCGACGATGACGCAGTAGAGTTGAGGTCAATATCGCTGTTGTTAATTTTGCGGCCCTCCTCCATACTGTGTATGGGGATTTTGTTGCTTGTAGCCGAGGACGAGGCGACGCTCGCCCTGAGCAGCTCGCCCTCATGCACCCGCTCGTCATCCTCAATCTCCTCCTCCGCCTCCCGAATTTCCTCCTCCATCTTCCCTTCCCGCCTTCCGCCATGCCCCTCGCCTCGCCCAGCATCCAGATGCCAAAAAAGAGAAACAGGGTGGCGGCACACCACTGGGTCTAGCGGCACGAGATGAGGGTGGGGAGGAGGCGGCCGAGGGAGGCGGAGAGGAAGGACATGAGAAACAGCAAGAGGAATGCGCCGAGGAAGACGCATGGCGAGGATGGCTGCGATGAGGAAGGTTTTGTTGCCGAGCTCGGAGATGATAATCATGAGGAAGGATTGGAGGAGGGCTTGCGGGGAGGAGAGGCGTCCATGGCCATGCACTGCAGTGGAGTAGGGAAGAGAACAGATAAGAAGATAAGAGGTAAGGCGTGTGGGTTGGCGGGAGCCGCTTGACATGGCAGCCTGCACTGGGTTAGGTTGAGTTGTTAAAATAAGACAGGCAGAATCAGAGTTGCATTTAGACGGAGATCACGCTTGGTTGCTCACGCGATACAACGTGACACGGGCCAAAAGCCCGTCAGACTTGGATTCAAGCACAACCACACAACAATTAATTAAGAGAATGACGGAATAGAAAAGAGTAGAAAAAGAAGTAGAACAATTTATGGCACATTATTACTAGATAACGACTTCTCGGTATATAGTCAGTAATACAAAATAATCTGGCAGTAGCACTCAGTTCGCAGTGCACAATCACTTAAAACTTGTCTGGTAGTGGAATTGCGTATCAAGCAACCAAGCAACCCCACCCAGTTACAAACCCCCTATGGCCACCTTCAGTAGACGCTTGATCTGTCTAGTGTGCATACGGTGATAGAGAGTGAATATTTGAATATGTATATTCTATATTTAACAATCACGGGGTACCTGGAACATCTACATCTACACTAGTAGGCGTATTTGTACTCAAATCAAGATTAATATCGTCCGCTGAGGAGGCGCCACATGAAACCGTTGTAGAGGTATATGAGCCCTAACAGGATGGACCGATGAAGAGGCCACAAGTCATCGATATGATGAATTTTTGACCATTCCCGCATTCAATCCAGCCATTGCAATCGCCAAAGTACATATTTGCTACAAAAATACCTCACATCCCCTCGTACATATGTTACAAATAAAATATATTCTCAGAAATTGATGTTACCAATATTTCCCTAGCTCTAAATGGGCCAGCACATTGCGGCGCCTCTGTCACGGGAATGACGGTGACTCCGAAGGAAGAGCTGTGGAACGATATCGTCCTGTGGAATTTAAATGAACAGCAAGAAACATAACTAACTTCCAAGTGTTAATCAAACAAAGAAGGGGGTTTGAGATCAATAGCTACCACTTTCTCAATGAATATATATAAAGTATAGTCTCTTAACGCCCTCGTATTGAAGGCCTGCGTAGGTAACATGAAGTATCCCACACGACCTCTCATTTCTCACATCATCACGGAGGACAGTCTGTTATCATGTCAACGGCGTGCACGGGAAGATGTGGTATCCATTAGCACATCTCAGTGGGCCGGTGTGTACGAACCGTATACAAAGGGTTCAGCACTTGGAGCTGGAGGGGAATACATAGTACGCTCGTGCATTCCAGTACGACATAGAACGCACCAATGTGTTCAGCCGACTCCTGAGGTTTGTGATTTGTGTATGCGTTCTGGTGGCGTGTTACAGGGAGATAGGTAGACGCCATGTATTTCTCTTCAAGCTACCTGCCGTAGACATAGGAAGATCTCTCCATACCGCGGTGCTCCAGATCATGCTGTGCCCCTGACCGCGGATGCACCAGGACCAGGGGCTCGATTCATGGCTTTGGCACCATCCTGGCTGTCCGTCTGCTCGAGCGCAATGGTGCATTCAAGTTGCACACTACTATCTGGAGGACTCGTAAGTGTGGAATACGAGCACGACGGGAAGGACACATATGGCCACTAGTGGCGATAGGGAAAGACAGTGCGCGGCGTGTACCCGACATGTGATGGCACCAAGACCCTGCGGATGCGCCAGCACGCACCGATGAAAACTGGACGTTTGTCTGAGAAATTCTCACCATAGATAAGATAGTGGAAGTGGAAAGACGCACAATCGGAAACGCAGGTGGAAGAGCGTGAGGGTAACTCCGGTCATGTGGACGCGATCCTCGGTCAGAGCCTGGTTTGCACGCTCTGCATATATTGGCCGGGAGGAGCTACAGAGAATGATTTGCATGCCTGTCTCATGTAAATCTTCTGGAAAGTTGGGTTGAGAGTGATGAGCTCAGACTCAGACTCGGATATGGCCTGTAAGTATAAATGGAGGATGGAAACACACATGATGAAGAGGAAGAGGATATATTATGATCTCCAGGGAATTGAGGGGTGTCAGTAATATAATATAGGAGAGGGATGATAATCATTCTGGTGACTTACCTTGATCCAATGTGATATTGAAAAACACGAAGAGAACTGGAACTGTAGGAAAGGATAGGGTGGGGATACTGACTTATATACCCTTGTTTGGCATTCCTCCGATTACAACGAAAATAAGGACCGTCATTCGGGTGAAAGTAAGAAAGAAAGAAGGAAAAAAGAAAAAGAAAAGAAAGGACAAGGACGGAAAGTCGATCGCTGATCCTCGCTGTGTGTGCATTCGATTATTGTGCACACACAATCCTCCTACAAAGAGAGCATGATAACAGGGGAAAGCGCTATATAGCGGTATAATTAATTCCAACAACACATAAGGATAAGGAAGACAATGGCAGAAGAGAGGTCACCGGCTTTGATCATTCAGTTATACTCTATGGGGAATAGGATAATGAAAATCACAAGCTCCTTTATCTTTATATCGAGTCTCCAGTATTAGGAGCGTCAATACAGCTTGTTATAGTATATTATATTATTATAGAATATGTGTATCGACGTTCAATCTACGGATTTTGAATGAATGGATGGTCAGCCGTCAATTGTACGTGTGCACGTGTGTCAACAACTAGTTTTTGTGTTGTCCTGCTCCATAAAAGGACTTCTATGTTCACGACCATCGGACACCGACACGGATAGAATACCCGTCTCAAATATCTCACAGGAAAAATGATTCAACTGATAGCCCACATCTGCCGTGTGCCACTTGTCAATAATCTGTGGGTATAAGGCAGGCCACAAACCATTTGGTGAACGAGAGGCGACCAGGCGGGAGTGTTCTTATAAATACTCTGTTGTTAACTGCACAGTCTTTGTGTCTGAAATGATATTGATTCTCTCACAAGGCATGGAGTTGTATGAGGACTGCACGTGGTTCAAGAACAGATCTATCATGATACTTCTTCGGATTGTCAGGACCACCATCTTAAAGCCGTAGGTGTACCAATCTGGATTCAGCGAGCGAAAACCTCTGAAGTAATCCTAATACATAACTGCTGTCATTTTACAAACCCATAATCAAAAAACCCTCTCTCAACTGTGACTAAAGGAGATATTTAAATTTAGCGCAGCCAGAATAACGAAAAAGAACGCACGCAGAAGCACCTGACGAGAAATGTCGTTGATTTTTGTTGACAATAGTTACAACATGCTTCGAAGAAGGTTGTTTTTATGCGGAAGTCGGAGTAAATTCATCAATTGTTTCATTCGGGGATTTCAGCGGCGGAGCCCAGCGCCCAGCGCTAATCGGGTTGATTGCACACTGCGAATGTATGGCATTCCTGAACAGCTAGTTATGGCTAGGTTATGACTGTGGATTGGATGCGGGTGGATCGATTGTGTGAAGAGGAATCACTAAGCATTTGACGGAGTCCCGGCGCCCGGCGCGGCTCAACATGGTCATCTAAAGAATACGTTGTTTGCTTGTTTTCGCAAAGGTGTATTTAGCACATACATGCATACGTACGAACGCACGCACGAGTCGGATGCGGTAATACTAGGATCACATGTGCTTTCAGAGTGGCGTGGTAGTGATAATCGACACAGGTTCAGGATTGGTGGGTTCCCTCGTGGGTCGCGACCCACGACTGCATCCTGCAAGTTCCCAGCTGCTTCAATTTAATCTGATATGAACATATGGACAGTGGGGAGTCTGGTCTCGCAATAAGCCCATGCTTACCGACCACAGTATAATCGCCAGCCGCATCCGTTACTTGGTCATACATATGAAGGTTCGAACCCCAACCAGTGGATTATTTTGAGATGGCTCGTCCGAGATGTCAACACCAACGATAATTATTTCCTCTACAGACGAAAATATATACTCAAATATTGATTGCATTATTGGTGCTTTGAAGGTGTGTAGGAAGCTCGGACTTACAGCACTACTTTCTATCATTATAATCTAGTCTTCCCTGATCTTATGCGTTGTCGACCTACATCTCTAATAAGAGAATAGCAGGCAATTTTTGCTTAGGTTAAGTACATCAGACCAACTACTTCGAACGAACAGAAATATATATAGGCTACCATCGAGGCTGTACATGAGACATCAACGGGAAAATTTTTGAACACAGAATAGATGATTACAGAGTGAAACGGGAACTAGAGCGTAATCTTAAAATACACGTAATGATATCAGGATTTTTATGCCTTCAGAATGCGCTTGCCAAAGCGATATACCTGCGCAACTTGGCCAACAGTCATAATAGCCAGAAATATGACGCTCGATATGTGCCATGCTTGTACTCGTTTCTGATTGAACTCCATTTCGTTCGTTGGATTTACGCACATTGCGAGGGTGAATAAAGTCGCAATACAGAAGAACATTGCCCTATTAAAATTGTATCGTTGTAAGTATCCGATAGTACTCGAGTATACTCAGTCAAGGGAAAAACGCACCAGACAAATAGAGAAGCTGGGAGGCATAAGCATGTCCAGAAATCAACTGCATCTCGACTGTTGCAACCACGGGAAGCCTTAATGGTAGTTCAAAAGTAAGATGACGTTTGAAAGCGACGAGATACTTCACTAACCTTCAACCATTCTTTAATAAAACGCTCCGATTTGAATTTATTCTTCATCTGAATGTAGAAGCCGGCGATCATGAGACCAATAGCGGCGCATATCAGCATAGATAAAACTGCTGTGCGTGCGTATATGTTTGCATTGATACCTGGGATTTGAAAGAAACTGAGTGGAAATCTATGTCAGATAATAAATTAGCCTCCTAGTCTTAGGGTTTGAATTTACGCCTCTTACGGAAGGAGAATAATGCAACCAGTGCAAGTGATTGACCATGCTTTGACCAACCAAATCATGGTTACGTCCCACTGCTTGCGAGATTGGTTGTCCAAGTTATGTGCCGCGAGGTTGGCTTCACCGTCCTGACGAGGATGGGGTCTAACTTCATTGAGCTCAATCAAGGAAATTTCTCCGAACGGCGACTCGGCATAAGCCATGTATCTATAGAGTAGAAGGTGGAGGCCGAAAGTATGCACCACCACCAGTGCAACATACAAAGAAAATGAAAGGCGACCCCAAAGGTCCGTTCCGATTCGAAATTGTGATTTTCGTCTCTGGAAAAATATCAAGTCAAGAGGTACTGTGTAGTTGATCAGGAATGCGCTGCTGACCTCGATTCTAATGCTGTCGAGTTCTCCATCACTGCTTAGGGAAGCTGTGTGACTCATGAACTGGAAATGAATATTGCAGGTGGGAGTATAATAGGGAGATTTGTCTTAGTTCTACGAAAGAGGGGGAAAGAGACTGGAATATGAAGCTGACAAGACTTTAACACATCGCTATTTAACTGCAGAACATCTAGGGGCAGTCCTGACGCAATTAGCTCACTGTACCACTATCGACCGCCGATCTACTTCCGGTCCCTATTATGTAACTGGGCTGATTCCATAACAGGCAGCATCGTCTCGATTCCTGATATGTACAGAACCGATGTTAACGGAATATAAGCAACCTATGGGGAAATCTATATGGATTAATCTATTTGGCAACCCCTTTCCCACTGCAACCCTGGGTTGCTAACAAACATACGAGAAACCCCTTGAATGCTTCATTGCTTACGTCATAAATGACATTTTTGCCGTTCCGGCATGCAAAGTAGGGGATTGAAATACGATAACATTTGCTATAAGCTTTTCAAGCAGCGCAGCCTGCCGCATAGAAATTTATAGCCTACCCATTCTTCGTTCTCATACCCTTGCCACAATTTTTTGTATATACACTTATATATTTCTATTATCGACGAATGTGAATTTTAATTGAGGAAAAACAAAGCACTTTGAGCAAAACCAAATGAGGAGAAAAGGCCTCCCATCAATTGGCCAATCAGGAATCATAAAATGAATATTGGATCAAAAAGAAGAACGAATAAGGGATAGTAGCTGCCTTGCACGTGCAAACTTCTGGGCTCGCAATCTTTACATTTGATTTGTTGTACTGCATACCAGAGTCAGTACTTTCTTTGTATTGAACATCTCTCTTCAGTCAAGTACAACAAATGAAGCAGCAATAAGTATGGAGTGGTCCCTCTGTGCTTGAATTGATGTTTTCAATATTCAAAGAGATAGCTTTTACAATTGTTGAGGTTCATTATCATCGCGATTATACGAAGGGATGATGTGCTGACTAATAAAAGGCAGATTCAACGGCAACACGGCAACACGGCAGCACGAGTCGGACACTGAAGCCCAAAAGGTAATTATAAATGTAGCAACCCGGGTTGCATCACGGGAAAGGGGATTGCCAAATAGATTAATCCAATCTTAATACTATCCCCTATCCGTTCTTCGCCCTTCCTTTTGTGATTGCTGCTTCATTGATGATATCCAAAGAACTTCATGACGTTATTATCCGTCAAAAATTCGAAGCAATTGCAGTTGCTGTGGCCGTAGTGGCGGTGGCGGCGGCGGCTGGTCAATTCAGAATCGGGAAAATGCGAATGCACACGCAAATGCAAACGCAGACGCTGTTGCTGTGGTGGCTGGTGGTCGAATCCGAGTCGGTGTGTAGCGAGGAGCACAACTACGGATACGGATATGGATACTTGGAGTCTAATATTATTCTATTTCATCCAGGGACCTTTTAATAACTGACGAATACTGTATCTACTACAAGTGCGGCTCGACTCGGCTACTAGCATACTGGTATAAGTAACAAGTGACATGAGCGTGAGTATGAACATGAGCATGCGCAAAAACAGTAACTAGAAACGGAGTTCATACCACATTTGAGCTAGGAATGATTCATCCCACTTATCCCCTGAAGTGAAGTGGTGGTAGTACGCTAGTATAAATACCATGGCTGTGCAGGGAATACGCGAATACAAAGTACCTATTGATTCAACTCGAACGATGTATGCATTCAACATTCAGGCAGAATGAGGCTTACCCTTTTGCCTGCTATCCCACTGCGGCTGTCATCCGAACTACCACGAGAGCGAGAGCTGACGAAGTTCGAACTGGTAAATAATCACAAGCACCTCTTCGTACAGACTCGCCGATTTTGAAATTTCCCGCCATAGTTACATACACGTGTATGAGTTTCTGTGCGTTGGTTTAGAATCTAGATCGATTCTCGGTCTGGAGCGGGCCTCCTGGTACAGGGGCACAGGTTTATTTATCCCGGTAGGCGTGGGAGGGCGGGGGCATGCAAAACTGCGGCATGCTAACTACGATTGGGGAATCTTAGTGACACCTCCAAAAGGCTTTTAAATGCACCACTACTGGGAACAGAGCCCTGATCGACTTCCTAAATGCATCAGGCGCTTTCTCTCGGACTGGTCAAGACCTGCGCAAACCTGAACCCCCAACATGTGACGATGAACCTGTACCCGACTACGAAGATGATGAGTCAGACGAAGATCTGTAATGAACCATAAACCCTCCAGATGTTTAGCCCCATGTCGAACCCCACTTCTCCCCTCCTTTTCTTCTTTACTCTACTTTATATTCTTCATTGTGTACCATAGTTCTTCTTATATCATTTATCTGCACCATAGTATTTTTACCTTCATTTCTTTATATTCACGCGCCACGTACAGGTGCCTCTGACGCCCTCGGCTTGCTTAAAGCCATACTCTTACATTACCCTTCACATACTCATGTTCACTCAGATACACATCTTCGCCACACTCGGAGAGCTGAGCCTTGGTAGATACTCTAGCGTAGGGCAGTGCATCCTTGCACCCGTGTGTCTTGGCGCTTCGACCGCCTCTTACACGTTAATAAACTGATTCCAAAAAAAAAAAGCATCACTACACCATATATGGAGACCCGAATAAGCGCGCGCGCCCTGCCAAGGCTTTTCCCCTTTGCACCTGGTCCAGGGGTTAGCTGTCCGCCGGGTGATAATGATAATGGTAGTATCGCCATCGTGAGCCAGCCAGTCAACGTCATCGAGTTAAGTTACTCAACGGTGGAGCACTGAGTGCGTATGTGTGCACTAGCAGCGATAGTGATAGCGATAGAGTGCATATCATACAAGCCATCTAACGGCCATCTAACGGCCATTAACAATAAATATATTTTGTCGTGTCTCCTCTCCTCTCCTCTCCTCGCTGTAATTATAATCATGTATCACGGTGTACCCTCCTCTCCTCATCGTTAACAAGAACAAATCACCGCGCCCCCGCACCCACGCCCACACCAACCCCACCATCGTCTACATCCACAGGGATGGGAATACCCATCCCCACCTTGAGCGACTCGGAGGCGGAGGTGACGAACCCCTCGTAGAGGTATATGAGGCCGAAGAGGAGGAAGAGCGCGGAGCCGCCGTATGTTACTATGTGTTCATATTGGAATTAGGTCGTTTTTAAAAATTAAAATTAAAAAGTGAGAGGGAGGAGAGGGAGGGGGTGGGTGAGTCAAAGAGGTAGAGGCAAGGAAAGGGGAGGAAGGTAGGGAGCGCAGGGGGAGAGAAGGAGGTGGCAGCCGGGAAAGGGGAAAGGGAATGGGAGAAAAACGCACCATGCTTGACCGATATCTTCGTCGACACGTACCGGCCCCCGATGACCGCGAGCGCGATGCAGCACGAATGCCCGAGGACGGTGCCGAAGGTTACGACGTATACGTTCTGTGGTGGGGATAGGTAGCCGTTAGTGTCGGTACGATTGGGAAAGGAGGAAGGAAGAAGGAAGGAATGAATAAGGGAAGAAAGAAGGAATGAGGGAAGAAAGAAGGAACAAGGCGAGAAAGAAGGAATAAGGGAAAGAGGAAGGGATAAGGCAAGAAAGAAGGAATAAAGCAAGAAAGAAGGAATAAAAGAAAGAAAGAAAGACAGATAGACGTACGTGAGCTGCGCCAAGGGCGATGGTGGCGATCTGGGAGCGGTCGCCCCACTCGCCGAGGAAGGTGAGCACAAACGCCTGCACGAACACAGGCCCGAGGAACAGGCTGCAGAAGTTTCGCGCGCCCTCTGTCCATGATGGTTTGGGTTTTTCGACGATGACGACAATGATGATGCGGGGTCGAGGTCCAAGTCCTCGCTTTTGCGGCCTTCCTCCATACTCTGCAATGGGATTGCGTTGCCTGTAGCCGAGGGGGCGCGATGCCCGCCCTAAGCAGCCCGCCCTTGTGCACACGTTCATCATCCTCGGTCTCCTCCTCCGCCTCCCTCATCTCCTCCTCCATCTTCCCCTTCCCGCCCTCCGTCATGCCCCGCGCCTCGCCCAGCATCTTAACCCCAAACACCAAGAACAGGGCGGCGGCGCACCACTGGGTCCAGCGGCGCGGGATGAGGGGTGGGGAGGAGGTGGCTGAGGGAGGCGGAGAGGAAGGACATGAGGAGCAGCGAGAGAAATGCGCCGAGAAAGACGGTGCGGTGCGGGTGGCGCATGGCGAGGATGGCTGCGATGAGGAAGGTCTTGCGACCGAGCTTGGAGATGATGATCATGAGGAAGAATTGGAGGAGGGCTTGCGGGAAGGAGAGGTGTCCATGGTTGTGCACTATGCAGTGGAGTAGGGAGAAGAGAAGAGATAAGAAGAGAAGAGATAAGAAGAGAAGAGATAAGAAGAGAAGAGATAAGAAGAGAAGAGGTAAGGCGTGTGGGTTTGCGGGCAGCCGCTTGACCTGGCAGCCTGCACTGGTTTAGGTTGAGTTGTTAAAATAAGACAGGCAGAATCAGAGTTGCATTTAGACGGAGTGTAACAGTAATGTTATCACTGGACGTGAAGATCACGCTTGGTTGCTCACGAGAAGAAACAACGTGACGCGGGCCAAAGCCCGTCAGACTTGGATTCAAGCACAACCACACAACAATTAATTAAGAGAATGACGGAATACAAAAGAGTAGAAAAAGGAGAACAATTTATGGCACATTATTATTACTTGATCACGACTTCTCGGTATATAGTCAGTAATACAAAATCATCTGGCAGTAGCACTCAGTGTGCAGTGCAGATTCACTCAGAACCTGTCTGGTACTGGTATTGAGTATCAAGCAACCGAGCAACCCCACCCAGATACAAACTCCCTATAGCCGCCTTCGGTGGACCCTTGCTGTGTCTAGTGTGCATACGGTGATAGAGAGTGAATATGCTTATCCTATATTTGAAAATCACGAAGTACTGGGAGTATCTACAACTACACTAATGGGCATATTTATGCTCATATCAATTGCATATCAAGTTTAATATTGTCTGCCGACGAGGTGACTAAGCCGTCGTAGAGGTATATGAGCCCGAACAGGATGGACCTATGAAGAAGCCACAAGTCATCGATATGATAATTTTCTAACCATTCCCATATCCAATCCAGCCATCGCAATCGCCGAAGTATGTAGTTGTCACAGAAACACCTCACATCCCTTCATATATATGTTACAAATCAAATATATTCTCAGAAATTGATGTCGTGGACATTTCTCTTGATTCCGAATGGGCCAACAGATGGCAGCGCCTCCGTCACGGGGATGATAGAGATTCAGAAGGAAGAGCCGTGGAGCGATATCGTCCCGTGGATTTCGAGTGAACAGCAAGAAATATAGCTTCCAGATATTACTCAAGCAAAGGGGGATTGAGATTGATATCTACCACCTCCTCAATGAATATATATAAAATGTAATCTCTGAACGCCCTCGCATTGAAGGCTTACATAAGTACCATGATTAGGTCGTGCGGGATACTTCATGGTCCATGAAGTATCCCGCACGACCCTCCTTTCTCGCTTAATCACCCAGGACTGTCTGTTACTGCCTCATGTCAAAGGCTTGCACAAGAAGATGTGGTATCCGTTAGTACATCTCAGCCGGTATGTGAACCGTATACAAAGGGTTCGGCGCTTTGAACTGGAGGGGAATAGATATGCTCGTGCATTCAAGTACGACAGAGAACACTCCAGTGTGTTCGGCTCACTTTGTCAGAACGATTACCAGAGGGGCCCCATCAATGATAGAGGTTTGTATATGCGCTCTTCTGACGTGTCACAGCAAGATAGGTAGGCGCCATGTATTTCTCTTCAAACAACCCGCCATAGACAGGGGAAATGCCTATATATCGTGATGTTCCAGACCATGTTGTGGCCTGACAAGGGATGCCTTAGAGGCTATATCCAGTGCTCTGGCACCACCCGGGCTGTCCGTCTGCTCAAACGCAATAGTGCGTTCACATTGGACAATACTGGCACGCGTCATGATACCAGTTAACTGTGTGGGGACATGTAACCGTGGGATATGAGCACGACGGGAAGGACACACAGGGCCGCTAGTGGCGATCGGGAAAGACTGTGCACAGCGTGTGCTTGCGATGTGATGGCAGCGAGATGCTGAGGAAACATCAGCATGCACTAACGAAAATTGGATGTTAGCCTGAGAAATTTGCATCATAGATAGTGGAAGGATGCACAATCGGAAATGCAGGGGGAAGTGCGCCACGGGTACTCCGGTCATACGCAAGCGATCCTCGGTCGGAGCCTGGTTTGCGCGTCCTACGTATATTGGCTGGGAGGCGCTACAGAGCCTGGTTTGCATGCCGGCCAATGTAAATCTTCTGGAAAGCTGCGTTGACAGAGAAGAGTTGAACTCAGACTCGGACACGGATATGGCGTCCTAGTCGGAGCGGAGGTAGAGGATACTCATAATGGTGTTGATGAGGGGGAAGAGTGCATTGTGATGTCTATAAAATCCAAGAGTGTCCATAAGAACATATGGGAAAGGGATGAAAATTGTGCTGGGTTATAAAGAGCTATTGTTAATTCCAACAACAGCACAAGCATAAGAAGGCAACCGAAGAGAGGTCATCGGCTTTGATCCCTCAGTTCTACGGCAGATAAGACAAAGAAAATATCAAGCTCCTTTATCTTTATGAAAACCAACTCGTTATATTATACTACCATAGAATATGAATATCGACGTTCAATCTCCGGATTTCGATTGCGTGGATGGTCAGCTGTCAATTGTGCATTTGCATGTGCATCCACAAACAAACAGTGTTTGTGTTGTGATGTGTATGATTTGAAACCAGAAGTCGATGATGGAATGGATATATATATTCAATGAATAAAGGAATCATGAAGCATTTGATTTGACGGAGTCCCGGTGCCTTGAGCTGATCAACATGGTACTTTAAATCAACATGGTACTTTAAAGAGTACTTTTTTTGCTTATTTTGGCAAAGGAATCGACTCAGGTTCAGAATTAGTGAGTTCCTAGAGGGTCACGACTCACGACTGCATTCTTCCAAGGTCTCGGCTGCTTCAATTAGATGTGATATGGATGTGAGAAATGTGGGGAGTCTGGTCTGAGATAAGACTTGAGCTCAATGGCTTTTTCAACCATGTCAGGCGCCAGTTAATCTCCCATATACTATTACCACATCTCAACACGTCTCGCAAAGAGTGCATGCTTACCGACCACAGTATAATCACCAGTGACATTTGTTACTTTGTCATACATACAAAGGTTCAAACCCCAACCAGTTGATTATTTTGAGCTGGCTCATCCAAAATGTTGGTCTTTTGCGTTGTCAACACATCTCTTTAATAAGAGAACAGGAGGCAATATTTGTTTAGTTTATGTACATCAGACTCCCGGAAGCTACGAGCATGGTGGCAAGGAGCGAGCGCTTCTTGGGTGATGATGGGGTATGTGAAAGAGGAACAAAACAGGCGGTGTAAAAGAATTTCAATGTGAGCACGTGTGGGAAGAGCTATGATCGAAGGGAATTTGTAATTTAACAGGTGCTTAAAATAAAGGAACATCACCACGAAATGTCACTGATCTGAATCATCAGGTGCTACCTCTGTTATACTATATAGACACCGAGATGACCCTGCACTCCATTTTGGGACTTTTACCGCATCCCTACTCATAGAATGTACGCTCCTAGGACCCCGAGGCTGATTCGTTGCGATAATAATGCGCTCAGCGTTCTGCCTCATTGGCGCCGAGAAGCGCTTCTTGAACTGGCATGCAGCATCCGGCGTGATTGTTATCTTGGCCTCACTCCGTGATAGCGCACGAACAAAATGGGGAAGACTCGTATGCATCATAATGTTCTCTTCAGGTGAATTGCCATGCGTTCTCAACGTGGCTGATACAACTGTCACAATTACTCTTCTGAACCAAAGTCGGAATCCTTCTATACCGAAAAGTCGAGTGACATATGAATATATGAATGCTCATTTCATGAACGCGCCAGTCGCATCCGTTACTTGGTCATACATAAAAGGTTCGAACCCAACTAGTGGATTATTTTGAGATGGCTCGTCCGAGATGTCAACATCAACGAAAATAATTTCCTCTACAGACGACAGTATATACTCAAAGATTGATTCAATTATTGTTGCTTTGGAGGTGTGTAGGAAGCTCGGACTTACAGCACTACTTTCTACCATTATTAATATCTTCGTCCTGATCTTTTTATTGTCGACACACCTCTTTAATAAGAGAATAGCAGGCAATTTTCGTTTAGTTTAAGTACATCAGACTAACTATTTCGAGCGAACAGAAACATATATAGGCTACAGTCATGACTTGACATTGGACATCAACGGGAAAAAATCGAACGCAGAATAGCTGATTACAGAAAGAAGTGGGAAATTGAGTGTAATCTCAGAATACACATAATAATATCAGGATCTTTATGCCTCCAGAATGCGCTTGCCAAAGCGGTATACCTGAGCAACTTGGCCAACAGTCATAATAGCCAGAAATATGACGCTCGATATGTGCCATGCTTGTACTCGTTTCTGATTGAACTCCATTTCGTTCGTGGGATTTACGCACATTGCGATGGTGAGTAAAGTCGCAATACAGAAGAACATCGACCTATTCATATTGTATCGCTGTAAGCATCCGATAGTACTTGAGTACGCCTAATCAAGGGACAAAACCCACCAGACAAATAGAGAAGCCGGGAGGCATAAGCATGTCCAGAATTCAACAGCATCTCGATTGTTGAGACCACGGGAAGCCTTAATGGTAGTTCAAAATTAAGACGACGTTTGAAAGTGACGATATGCTTCACTGACCTTCAACCATTCTCTAATAAAAGTCTCCGATTTGAATTTATGCTTCATTTGAAGGTAGAACCCAGCAATCATGAGACCATTGGCGGCACATATCAGCATAGACAAAACTGCTGTGCGCGCGTATATGTTTGCATTGATACCCGAGATTTGAAAGAAACTGAGTGGAAATCTATGTGAGATAATAAATCAGTCTCCTAGTGTTAGGGTTTGAATTTATGGCTCTTACGGAAGGAGAATAATGCATCCAGTGCAGGTGATTGACCATGCTTTGACCAACCAAATCATGATCTCATCCCACTGCTGGCAGGGTTGGTTGTCTGAGTTATGTACCGCGACGTTGGCTTCACAGTCTTGACGGCGGCCAATTTCATTGAGCTCAATTGAGGTAAATTCTCCGAATGGCGACTCCGCGTAAGCCATGTATCTATGGAGTAGAAGATGGAGGCCAAAAGTATGCAACACCGCCAATGCAGCATACAATGAAAATGTAAGATGACCCCAAAGGTTCGTTCGGAATCGAAATTGGGATTTTCGTCTCTGGCAAAATATCAACTCAAGAGGTACTGTGTACATGAGTAGGAATACACTACTGACCTTGATTCTAATGCTGCCCTGGGTTCTCCATCACTGCTCAGGGAAGCTGTGTGACTCATGAACTGGGAATGAATATCGCAGGTGAGAGTGTAATGAGAGGAGACTTGTCTTGGTTCTACGAAAGAGGGCACAAGAGACTAGAATATGAAACTGACAAGACTTTAACCCAACAGAACACATCTCTATTTAACTCCTGCACGTCTGTAGGCAGTCCTGACACAAAAATAAAACTGCACTGCTGATTTAGGAGTACCCCTTTAGGTCTCTCTTAAACAATGCCCTCGCGCGGACAGCCATCAAACTGGCTTCAGTTGAGCAATTTCCATACTATCCCCAATCTGTTCTCTGCCCTCCGTTTATGATTTCTGATTGGCTGATGATGGCAACAGACCTTTCTATGACATTGTTGTCCGTGAAAAATCCGACAACGGGGAAGAAGCCTAGCACAGCCACAGCTGCCAATGGCGGAGTCAGGACTTGGTGAACGCAAACGTCCAACTCGAATACAAACGAAAACGAAAAGGACAACGGAAGCGCAAACTCCAACTCTATATAACTGCAACGCAAATCGTGCTGCTACTGTGATGTTGGTGGTGGTGGTGGTGATCGGCTCAAGATCGCTGGTTTCCGGGTCCCTGGTGGGACATGCACGACGCACAACTTACGGCTCGTGAGCGGCGATTACGAATACGAATACTAAGAATACTTGGAGTCTGATCTTGTTAGACTGACAGACTTGAGCTTCCGCGATCCTACTCTACCGGCTATTGGCATGCCGGAACGGCAATAGGTAACAATGAAACCAACAAGAATAGAACATCTCTTGAATAATTCGTTCTATAGCGGACTCGTCGTGACCTTGGGTCCGGGTCGCCTCCATTAGGTCACAAAATGATTATGTAATACTTAGATAATTCAATCGTGCTTGGACCTCCCGCCCCCTCACTTTGCGCTCCTCGTCCTGCATCCGTCCTGCTAACTCTCCATTTAGTTGTCCTCGCTTTCGATCGATCTCCCGCCGTCACGCTGGGGTCACCAGCGTTTGGGTGGTCGACGGCCGCTCAGGTCACCAAAATCCAAACTCCGAGCCCTGGTTTGGCAAGTCCGGCAGACATTGTAGCCATTTTGAGGTGCTGCCTGTGATCCGATCAGCGTGAGTTTTCTTCGGCTCGCCTTCCTTCTGTCGTGTTCGTTCCCCACGTCTTTCAGTTGTATTTGTTCCCTGTGTGTGTACGCCTCTGCTCCTCCTTGCCCACTCTCAAGCAAGCTGTTTCGAGCATGTAAAGTACGTATCTCTCATATTCACACAAATTTGAGTAGACTCTGATCAGTCCTTATACGTTGCCCAGATCTCTTTGCAGCCGTGCAGGTATCAACATAGGGAACAGAAGGGATGGATGGTGGGAAATAGCGGCCTCAGGGTGCACCTAGCATGAATCGCAAAGGTGTGTTTCGTGTATTATCATTAACATACCATCCCCCATTTTTGCGCCCTGGTGTCCAGGATTTTCGACCCCGGAAATACACTGGCATCACCAGTGCGCTTTATTTCATTTCCACTCTCTTCATTTCTGACAGACACGTACTCATACACGAACACCAGGATCTATCTTGGTGTTATATTTCCTATCTAGATGTATGCCCCGTCCTGCTTCCTCTCTGTCCTCTGTCCCCACCGTCCCCTACGGCCTACGGCTGTCGATTTTTACCACGACAGCATATGTCACGGCTGCCCACATGTTTTCCCTTCCACCTACGACCTTGGTGCTCCATTGCAGCATCACATATCTCTGCCGTCTACCGCACACACCTCTCGTTTTACACTCCCCATCTCGTCTTCCACTCCCTGCTCCACTGTAGCAATGCATACGTCTGCCATCCGCTGTCTGTCATCTGCCGCACACACCTCTCGCTTTACACTCCCCATCTCGTCTTCCACTCCCACTCTTCCTCTCAGTTTCCACTCTCTGCTCCACTGTGGCAACGCATACGTCTGCCGTCCGCTGTCTGCCGTCTGCCGTCTGCGCGCACACCTCTCGCCTTACACTCCCTATCTCGTCTTCCACTCCCTCTCTCCCCTCGGTTTCCACTCTCTGCTCCACTGTGGCAACGCATACGTCTGCCGTCTGCCGTTTGCCGTCCGCTGTCCGCTGTCCGCTGTCTGCCGTCCGCCGTCTGCTGTCTGCGCGCACACCTCTCGCTTTACACTCCCTATCTCGTCTTCCACTCCCACTCTCCCTCTCATCTTCCACTCCCTGCTTCACTGTAGCAATGCATGTGCCTGTCATCCGCAATCTGCCGTCTATCACATGCACCTCTTGTTTTGCACTCCCATCTCGCTAAGCCAGAATTCGCACCCCTTGTATTCTCCAATCCGTAAGTATGATACCTACTCCATTTATGAGACTTAGTATAGACACCCGAGTTACACAATACATACCGTTAGTTATAAGCCCAGTAGAGACCAATACAAATGAGCCTGACATTTGGTAACGAGATAATATAATATATTCAACACAGTCAGTAAGCGAAGTTTGCATATTACAGTCCGTATCGCACTGAGTCCATAGGTTAAGTCCGTATCTTTATCTCCATACACACCTAAGTACGTAGAGTCTGTAACGTAGAGTCTGTATGTAGCTCAAAAAACAAAACACTAATCATTGGTTAAGTCAATAACGTCTGTATCAATAATCTGGATGTCAGCATCTTCCCTGCGGCGTGGTTGAGTGAAGCTGGATGATTCGGGTGGTGGATCATCCACCATCTGATTCCAATCAACCTGGTCGAGGGCATCTAAGACTCGACTGTGATATGAACCAGGTGGTGTCCGGCCAGATGATTTACCGATCATTAAATCATCATGCTGGGTTTTGCGGCGCTTCAAACCTACCCCAGTTGTTGTGTTAGAGTCTGTAGTCAACATCAATAGAGCAATTTAAAGACAATGTGAGCGAATATAAATCCACAAACCTAAGACACCGGCAGGAGAAGATTGATCTTCACCCAAACATAGAACCTATCTTCTTCCATTGCGGAGAATTCACCACTCATAAGGGCGACCATATTTGACCCTGAAACAAGAAGACGTGCTTGTGGGGTAGATCCACCCGCAATATCTAACGCAAATCGGCCTTTGCGTTTCTTGAGAGATACTTTGATGATAGACACATGAGTATTTGGTGTTCTAAGGATACACTCAGACGCTCTGTATAGTACTAAAGGCTTGATTCGGGCATTTGTTAATATCTCTCAAGTCATATTTATGAATTTATGACAACACTTACCGAGTAGATCATCTGCAGAAACGCTCCTTCCCAGATTAGATTACGAAATTTCTTCTTGAGTAGTGCTTCAGTATCACATCCTAGGTATTGGACACAGAATCGTGTGAGGTCCACCAGTGATGGCTCTCGTGATGCCCAATTTGACATATCAAGACCAGGAGCAAAGTGCGAGGTTGACCATGAAGTCGTGGGATTGATATACAAGTCAAGAATGGCGGTTTCCGGAAATGAGTCAGGAATTCCTTTAGCAACGGCTGCTGCAGTATGGGGTAGAAGTCCACTTTCATTGGTGGTGAGCTCATATTTCAAAGATTCTCGCCAAGTGGCAAGAAACTTATCAAACGAAATTGTGTTTTTGCCATGATAAGCTTGGAGGAGTTGGTCTCCAAACTTATTGCACGCAAGTCCATAAGCAAGAGATGGGCCACATCCTGCTATACCTGAGTCGTAGTCGCCTCCAGACAGTAGGGCAAACAACAAAAGACCTCCTTGATTTAATCCTAGTCTTTCCTCAACTAGCGATGCACAAAATAAAATCACTTCGTCATCGTGAGATTTATTTGCTCTTGGAAGGCTGGTACATATTGAGATTTTAAATGATACCCATTACTTAACTGAAACTGGCAAAACTTACGTTCGATAAATAGTATTTGCTCCAAAATGAAGGTGTCACTATCACTTGTAACGACTCCATCAATCATCCCGCGAGCACTCAGCTGGGCAAGTTCAGCCTCGGCTTCTCCGGGCGCCTAATAATTGTTGAGCTCTAGAACCTCTAATTCCAAGCACTTTGGCAGGATTATATGGACAGACCTGATGAGCATTGAACCCAAAGTAATGTATCAATGCCTGCGACGCTTTGGTCCATGCAGAAGGTCTTGTAATTACAGCAATACCTCGTTTTTCTGAGGGTCTTCCAGGACCATCATACACAAATATAAGAACGGCGGGCATTTGAAGAAAAATGGCCAGTTTATTGAAAAGAACATGGAGAGGTGCATTGAGCATTCTACCACTGACACTGGAAGCAGTAGTTGCACTGGTGCATTCCGCCATGAGTGTACTATCAAGGTAAAATCAACACAGATTATGGATATGTTGGCTAATAGAGACTATTACTTGCCTCATGTCAATTCCTAGACGAAGCTTCTGTTTTTTCCACTATGTGAGTGCTTGACAACTCTTTGAGTGTAACATGTTGACCGGTCTTTGAGATTATCTATCGGATATGCACATCGGTAGTTAGCTCATGTAAAGTAATGTAGCATAGTTTGCACCTTCCATAGACCATTTACCCCCATATTTCCAGTGATCTTCTGGTACGGGCTTTCTCAGTGAAAAGTAATGGGAAGAGAGATAGAAATGAAAGAATGAAGAAGTAGTTATAGTCAACTCTCGAGCAGCAAGCCTGAGTAATAATATTGTCTCATATCATTGTTTTTCACACAAACAAAAACAGTACCACCGTTCCAGACCCTTAATGGATAGCATCACCCTCTTACAAGAATCCAAGATTGAAAAATCACTTTGATTGAAGTATAAAAATTATTTAAGAAGAGCTAGTATGCTGTTTAGGCTTTTGATTCTCCTCCGGCTATCAGCAGGCGCTTGACGTTTCTTTCCTGCCTGCAATGCAGAGGTTACTTGGCTTGTAGACGCTGTATTAGGTGATAATACATTTTGTTCATTATTGCACGTTATAGGATGGGGTACCGGTGGGTTGTCCTCGAGTAGTAATACACTGGCAGTTACTGGCACAGGAGTTTGTGAGATTGGATCTCCACTCTGTAGAAATATTCAGCGAGAGAATAAGAATCCAAGACTGAATGAGTGTATTTACTCACCAAGTCACAAGCAATTATATCAGCTCGGCTCTTGGCACGGTCAAATCTCTGCTGTTTGATGAACTTGGACAATGCAGATAGGCCTCGAAGTTTACCATTATCGCATTTCTGGATTTCCCGCAGCTCGTCAATCACAGTCTGTGGTGATACACCCCGAGAAAGGGATTCCGAATCAATGTACTCAGGAATTTCTCGAAAGCGTTCCCATTGCTTGCGAGCCTGATCATTATTTGTCAGTACTGAGCTACCAAACGAGTAAGTCAACACACATTTTTATCTTTACGCCACTTTGATTGAAAGTAGAGCTCGACTTGACGGAGCGGTGGCTTGATCCCAACTTGAATACCCAGATCATTAAACACCCGCTCTCCTGCATTATAGCAGGTCCATTGATCATCAAGGCTGTATTTGTCGAGTGTCTGGAAAGGTTTCCAGCAATTCCAGACAATTTCTGGCCGCTTGATTAATTTAAAAACCTCCTCCCATGTCACTGAACGCTGTCCGAGAATGGGAGGCCAGAAGAATTGGGGTTCACCTGATGTTGCAATCGTTAGAGTTTCTAATGAAATAGAATAGTTTTTGTACACCATACCAGGCACAGAGAATGCTGCTGTATCCGGAAGCACAAGTTTGATTTGTGTCTCTGACAGCTGACCCAAAGGCGCCACTTGTGGAGGGGGGAGTTCTTCTAGTAGGTGTCTTCGGTGAAATATGCTCAAAATTATGTACACCATCCTCATTAGCTCCAAGGTCCAGCTCGTGGTGAGCTCCTGTATTTTTCATCTGATACTCGAGCACTGAAGGAAACAATGATGGCGTTGTTAATACAAGTTTGGAAAGTGGTAGCTGTCCTGGTGTTTGAAAACCGCTGAACTTTGTGACTAAAAACTCGGACTTATAAGCAATGTTTCAGAAGAGATAATCAACTGAAGCAGACCTGCGTGCATATGTCGGTTCTGGTGTGTTGTGTTTGAATAACCTTTTGTAGGTGATAAGCATTCCGTTCGGCGCTGTAGCATCATGCGAACAGCTTTAAGTTCAGTCGATGTTTCTTGAAGTAGAGACCGTAATTCCTCTAAAGAGAGGCGTAGCTCATTGTTTTGGATTCGCTGGAAATCAATTTCACTTCCTTCTTTTGCCTTGAGAAGCGCCAAACTCTTTGGAAATTCAAACTTCATCCAATTCTGAACGTCCTTATTTGCTAAAGCAGGAAGTCGAAATAAACCAGATGTGGGACACTTCTGATAAATTGCTGCTCCGCACTGAGTGCAGTCAGAAATTATTATTATGGTAAGGTGGTAATATCTCACCTGGAAAATGTATGGCCGTGAGGATATTACCATGGCCCAGTAGTTAGCGGCACCTGAGAGGTTCTCTCTTCCCACAATTCTTGCATGTATCTCCTCAGCCATTGGGCAGACAAGTGCCAGAAACTGTTCCGAACATGGACATGACGCCATGCTGGGTCATATACCTCGTGTGCCTTATATCCGTGTGCTCCCGAGTACAGCCTAAAAAAATAAGGAAATGTTAACTTTTGGACTCTAACAGTGAATAACATATATGACGATCCTCTTTTGGAATAGCTGGCGCATAATTGTTAAAGTAAGCGCCAGCCCTTGACCATCCCATCTGTGCTGTTTGCATACTATCAACACTGATGGAAATCCACAGAGTTAGACAAAATGCGGGCATATAAATATAATACTCACCCCATCTGCTCCTGAGAATAACCCAATGTGTGTCGAGGCAAATGTTGCTTCATTCGTGAAATAAACTCTGCCAGTTTGAAAGCCTTTACATACAGGTTATAAAGGCTTTGTTCGTGGTAAGGTGTCTTGGGTTCCTTTTACCATGTAGTACACGGATCTAGGGTAAGTTGGAAATGGTGGATCAGTATTCAAAATTAAAAACTAGCCTCAGTCATACTCGCACCTGTCGCCAAGTACTGTTGAACTCCCATTGGATATTTGCCAATGTTGTGATATCAATAACATCATGAATAAAGTGGTGGTAGAATGCAAAAGCGCCAATTGGGCAGAGTGTTGGATCACGATGTGCAATAAATACACTATAGACCGGGTTAACTTTCTATAAGCCATTGGATGTCAGTTCAGTAAAATGATAAATAAAATAGCTTACAGTACGTAGACCACGAGTGGCACCAGCCTTCTCTTCTCCCTGACACCCTAAAACACACTCAACAGCGGTTTGTTTATTTGGGTGGAGGAAAACATATGGCTGAAGCTCAGCTAGCTTGAGAGCCCTGAAATCATCGCCTCTATTTCCTGAAGCATTCTGGGCAGTCCACGCCAAGATGACCGTTAATTATACATCGCACTATTGCTCAATATTGATATATAGATTTATAAATAAAGTACTATGGAGACATACATTCACGGTGCTTCAGAAATCCTTCTCCGACCTTAGCCATCTGCTCTGGTGTAATTCCAGCAAGAAAAGTATTAGCTATAATATCTGGAGCATCCTCTCCTGGAACAAGGCCACTGAAAGACGAAGTATGATAAGTATTCATTCTTTTAATTACTGTATGTGCATACCTTCTAACACGATTCAGTGCTTCATTCATCCGTCCTCTGACCACATCCCAAACATGGACCGTGTTGAATATCCGTGTGTCTTTGATTTTGGGGTCCTCAGCTTCTTGCTGCTTACGTATACGAAGGGCACCAAAGTAGAGCTTCTTGATTTGAGACTGAGAGTTTAATTAGTTAATTGGAAGTATATAATTCAGCAAAGTGACGTACAGCTCCTAGAAAGGTATCAGGAATATCCAATCCTCTCCGTGTGTGCTTAGGTCTCTCAGATGAGTAGCGAAGATATAGTAAAAGGTGGTGCTCGTCAATAATCTCGTCTCGAATATTCCCTTTATTCAGCGAGAATTCGACAAATCTCTGAGTAATAAATAAGCGATGAGAATGGAGCAATGAGACATTAAAGACATACCTTCCAGTCTCTCACCACTGCTGCTTGAGTTTTTATTCCTCCCGGACGTCTAGTAGCCTCAGCACGCTGGGATTCCTCAATACGAATACGTCGTTTGAAATCCTGAAACTCTGAATCACTGTCCGTATCATCATCTGATATGTCTTCATCTTCCTCTCCATCCTCTTCTACTTCGTCCTCCTCATCACTCGAGTAACCCAGAAGCTCATCTGCATCTTCTTCATCAACACCAAGCTCGGCCAGAAGAGTGGCATCCGACTCATATTGGGAAGATACCTGCCAGCTAGACGTAACAGAGCCCACTGGGGGATCAAATCCTGGATACCTGATGTTGGATTCTTGAGCTTCAAAGATAGACACAGTTTGATAATATCACATACCAATGGTTGAGTAAGAGCATTCTGAGGCGGTCAAGACTTCGCAGATCTTGGGAAACTGATCCCAAAAGCTGCACATGCTTTCTGTAATGGGTCTTTGCGGCGGATACCATTTCTGATATGTGGTTCAGTAAATGAAGTAGCTTGTGACATGAATAGTACATACAACATCATTAGAAAATCGTCTTGAGGTGTAACAATATTACCATCCACGTCTTTGACTGGTTCGAGTACGACAGAATCCTTGACATTATCTTGTATCATGGTGCTCGGATTGTGCTTTTCATTAGGTGGCATTCTGATGAACACTCTTCAATTTACACAAAGTAAAATATAGTGCGTATGGATTGTAGTAGGGAGTGATAAGGATGAGATGGGGAGTTTTAGACAATTCCCTATAATAAATTCCAACGTTTGGGCCATTTTCAACCAGAAACCATGAACAATGGGGCATCGACAGAAACAGATGTCCCAGTGCCATTGCCAAGCCAAACATTCAATTGAGTGCGCACATACGCACACTTCACTCTTTAGACATGTATCTTAGCTACTGCAACATTACACTTATTACTCTCTTTTCACCGGTCTATAGCTCTCAAAATATATGGGAGGGCTCTAGCAAGGAGAATATCGTTGAATCTTCATGATTTTAAACCTAAGTCCAACTCGCGCATCTAATTATAGAGTAATGCCATACATTTATTTTGATACGCGAGATTAGTTTCCGCACGGCATCTATGTTGACCCGCGTGGTGCACCCACCTGATTCTGAGAAAATCGGGGATATGTCGGGCATCACACAATGGCCTCACTATGCATCCTGCGAGTCCTACACGAAGTCACCCGAGTCTGTGACCCAGTGCCAAAATTAAGCACTGGGTCACAGAATGCTTGTGACCCAATGGGTGTGAACTCCACTGAGGTCTCCATGTTCTGTTGATGGCGCAGTACCCATGTTTGTGGAGGGTAGCAGCTGCTATCGTTACATAAGCCGCTGCTATCATTATATAATGATAGCAGGTCT
Source organism: Psilocybe azurescens (assembly GCA_023853785.1). Classification (NCBI taxonomy): domain Eukaryota; kingdom Fungi; phylum Basidiomycota; class Agaricomycetes; order Agaricales; family Agrocybaceae; genus Psilocybe; species Psilocybe azurescens. The sequence continues at coordinate 38,482 of JAJIRX010000601.1, forward strand.
GTAAAGGTAATTGGCACAGCCACTTGCTATCATTATATAATGATAGCAAGTGGCTGTGTATTCCAAGTGAGGCAGCTTGTTCCCGCGCCCCGAAAACAATTATCAGTGCACGAAATAGCTCATAACTCCAATATTCTTGACATCCTCCACCCATCCTCCACGCATTACTGTTTGTACTGTTCACTTCCCACTATATATTTAAAATTTTACTATACATATGAGCTATATTCAAGCTATTTTAACCTGAAATATTAATTTTGTCTGTACCAATCTGAGATCCTTTTGCAGATCTTTACAGAACATTATGCAAAAAGTAAGTGTATCCCTTGTAGTCCCTGACCCTCCAACTGCTGGAGAGATTCCCAATATTATCTGGGATATTGCAGAACCTGACATAGCTATTTTATTGCAGAATTGATTACCTGAGTTGTTAGTAGGGCTGGATATAGGTGCGCCTGCAGGTAATTTGGGTAATGGTATTTTTCATACATTCCCAAATTTTCTGTAAATTATGCAAGTTTTTTCATGCAAATACATTATGAATTAACTGAGTTATGGTCATATGAAATTTGAGGACAACCAGTAAAAAATGCGGCTGTGCAGAGCAAAGGTACACCTTCAGGCAAATCAGGTAATGGTATTTATCATGTAACCCCGAATTTTCTGTAAATTATGCAAGTTTTTATGCAAATCCGTTATGAATTGACTGAGTATGGTCTGATGAAGTTTGAGGACAACCAAATAAAAAATGCGGCTGTGTGGCGCAAAACAACCATTGTGCCAACTGACTTGAAACTTCACCGGGGCATAACTCAGTCAATTCTTAACAGATTTGCACGAAAAAAATTGCATAATCTACAGGAAAGTCGGGGCTACATTATGAGTACAATTACCCGAATTACCTGCGAGTGCCCCCGTGTCCAGCCTCAATTGTTAGTCATAAATCCCTCCTTTTCCCTCTCTTTCCTCTTTCCTTTTGGGAATTTTCCTTATTTCTTTTTGGGCTCCACAAACATGGGTACCTTGCCCTGCTGATCCCCTGAATTGAAGTGGGGCTACTATGCTGATATATATACCACGGCTGTGCAGCTAATTAAAAGTACGCTCACCTTGGGTTGATATGTACACGCATTCAACATTTGTCTGGTATGAGGCTTGCCACTTCCGTCTGCTCTTTCGCTGCGGCTGTCATCACTTCCCGAGAGCGAGAGCTGATGAAGTTCCAACGGGTAGATCGTTGTAAGTACCTCTTGATACAGATTCGCTGATATTGATTTTTCCCGCCATGGTTACATACACGTGTATGGGTTTCTGTGCGTCGGTCTAGAATCTAGACCGGGCGGGCATCGGTCATGCCACTGGGCGATAATGATAATGATAATGGTAGTATACTATATATGTAGTATATGGTGCAGCAGAGCTAAACAACCAATTTGGACAGTGGCCAAATTGGCAGAGAAAATATTTTATTTTGTATATGCGTTGCGGAGCCTGGATTTCGGCCTTAGACTGACCTCAGATATATCATATTTTAGTCAATGCACCATCCCACACTAGCCTGTGGATGAGGACTAGTGGCAAAAATCAAGTAGAAAATGAGTAAAATGTATGAAATATTTTGTTGAATCTGCATTTGACCTGCATCTACTACTGTAGCCCATGGGCTGTCCAAAGAAACCATGGAAAACTGCTAATCTTGCACATGCACACACTTTTAAACTGCCAAAGATGCCCAATTGCAAGTGTAGGCATTCTTGAGGCATTCGGCTCAAAGAAATACACCTTGCGTAATCGTGTGCCAGAGCGAGTTGCAGCTGCATTTGATTAGATTAGATTTACCAATTATAGAAACATCTTCCATATACACGAGCTGTTGAAGCACAGGGGGGTGAGCGAAGCGAATCGGACGCGGCAGTCATAAAGCTCGTCTTCCATATATAAAATGCATGACATAAGCTGGCCAAATCCATGGTCCTTGGATTTTATAACTATGTCAGTTTTGACCAAATGAAAATTCTTACGATGATTGATTCAGAGAGAGAAAATAAGCATTTTGTATTGAGGAATAAGAAAATGGGTAAAAAATGGACCCTCTATTTTTGTTGTACAGGTAGAGTGTTTAGGTCTGCTGCACCATAGTATCGCCATCACGAGCCAGCCAGCCAGTAAACATCGGAGAGTTAACTTACTCAACGGTGGGGAGCTGAGAGCGTAGTCTCTCTCTCTCGAGTCTCAGAGTGCATATATATGCACTAGCAGCGAGATAGAGTGCATATATACAAGCCATCTAACGGCCATCTAACGGCCATTAACAATAAATATATTTTGTCGTGTTCTCCTCTCCTCTCCTCTCCGCTCCCTTCTCTCTCTGTAATATCTCCTCATTGCTAATAAATCACCGCGTCCCAAGACCAGCCCCAAGACCACCATCGTCTACATCCACCGGGATAGGAATACCCATCCCCACGTTGAGCGACTCGGAGGCGGAGGTGACGAACCCCTCGTAGAGGTATATGAGGCCGAAGAGGAGGAAGAGCGCGGAGCCGCCGTATGTTACTATGTGTTCATATTGGAATTAGGTCGTTTTTAAAATAAAAATAAAAATAGTGAGAGGGAGGAGAGGGAGGGGTGGTGAGTCAAAGAGGTAGAGGCAAGGAAAAGGGAGGAAGGTAGGGAGCGCAGGGGAGAGAAGGAGGTGGCAGCCGGGAAAGGGGAAAGGGAATGGGAGAAAAAACGCACCATGCTTGACCGATATCTTGGTTGATACGTACCGGCCCCGATGACCGCGAGTGCGGTGCAGCACGAGTGCCCGAGCACGGTGCCGAAGGTTACGACGTATACGTTCTGTGGTGAGGATGGGTGGTCGTCAGTGTCAGTACAATTGGGATAATTGGGAGGGAGGAGAAAAGGAAGAGGGAAGGAAGGAAAGAAAGAAGGAGGAAAGAAAGAAAGACAGAAAGGCAGAAAGAAAAAGAAAGAAAGAAAGAAATATAGATAGGAAAGGTAGAAAGAAAGAAAAAAAGACGGACGTACGTGAGCTGCGCCGAGGGCGATAGTGGCGATCTGGGGAGCGGTCCCCCCACTCGCCAAGGAAGGTAAGCACGAAGGCTTGCACGAACACGGGGCCGAGGAACAGGCTGCAGAAGTTGCGCGCGCCGTCGGTCCATGATGGTTTGGGTTTTTTCGGCGATGACGTAGAGTCGCTGTCGATGTCGATGGCGATATCGTCGCTTTTGCGGCCTCCTCCATGCTGTGCAGGGGATTGCGTTGCCTGTAGCCGAGGACGGCGCGATGCCCGCGCTGAGCAGCCCGTCCTCATGCACCGCTCGTCATCCTCGATCTCCTCCTCCGCCTCGCGCATCTCCCTCTCCATCTTCCCCTTCCCGCCTCTCCGCCATGCCCCCGCGCCTCGCCCAGCATCTTAACCCCAAACACCAAAAACAGGGCCGCGGCACCACTGGGTCCAGCGGCGCGGGATGAGGGTGGGGAGGAGGTGGCCGAGGGACGCGGAGAGGAAGGACATGAGGAGCAGCGAGAGGAATGCGCCGAGAAAGACGGTGAGGCGCGGGTGGCGCATGGCGAGGATGGCGGCGATGAGGAAGGTCTTGTCGCCGAGCTCGGAGATGATGATCATGAGGAAGGACTGGAGGAGGGCTTGTGGGGAGGAGAGGTCGTCGGGGTTGGGGCGAAACTGCGTCCATGGTTGTGCGGTGGAGTGGAGCAGGGAGAAGAGAAGAGAAGAGATAAGACGTGGGTTGACGGGGAGCCGCTTGCTTGACCTGGCAGCCTGCACTGGGTTAGGTTGAGTTGTTATAATAAGACAGGCAGAATCAGAGTTGCATTTAGACGGAGTGTAATGTTGTCAATGGACGTGGAGATCACGCTCGTTCGCTCACAAGAGGAAACGATCATGACGTGACGCGGATCGAAAAGCCCGTCAGGCTCGGGATCCAAGCACAACCACACAACGATGACAATTTGTGACCTGATTGGATTTGAATCAACAGTCACGCGCGTTTTTCGCGTTTTCTCTTCCACTACCACAGGCTACTCCTCATCTTCATGTTAAGCGCTCAATATTGTTGCTAGCGCCGTCTATATCACCCATCTTACGCGCCTCCCTTTCTACTTTCCTGCTTATCAACCTCAGTTCTGGACACACGACGACTCTGACTCGACTCATTCACACGCGCCACATGTCCCTCTTCGCCACAACAGTATACCACATCTCGCCGTCCCTCCCCCGACGCTCATCGCGAACCTCGACGCCCTCCTCCAAGCGAACGGCGGCACCCGCGCTATTCCCCATCCTCTCCCCTGGCTCTTTCCCCCTCTTCCCCTTCCCACCCCGCCGCCAAGGACACACCAGCCCAAGATGCAAGGCACCAGCTCCCAGCCCGACGAAGGACCCGGCCCTGACGATCGTCGTCTCCGACTCGTTGCGCTTCCCGGGGTGGGAGGACATCGCGCTGCGCCGCGCGCAGGAGGCGGGGTCCGGCGTGCCCGACGCGGTCACGGGCGAGGAGCGGCGCAGCGTGGACGTCGTCACGCCGCGCTGGGTCGAGCGGAGCGTGGTGCTGGGCAAGCTGCAGCAGTGAGTCCCTTCTCTTCCCTCCTTCTCCTTCTACCTGTCTTCTCTCTTCCTGTTTTTGCTGTTCACGATGATTTTGTGCTGACGCCCACCCCACCAGCCCCTCGCACTACTCCGCCGACCCCGCCGCCCTCTTCTCCGGCATCGTCGCCAGCGCCGCCGCCTCCCTGCCCCCGCCGACGTCCGCTCTCCGCGGGCATCCCCGCGCTCGGCGGCCAGTGGCGCGCCGCGCTCACGCGCGAGGTCACCCATCTCTTTGCCTTGCACGCGGACAGCGCGGAGTACGCGACCGCGATGCACTTCAAGCCGGATACAGGCGTGAAGGTGCTCCTCCCGCACTGGTTTGACGATTCGGTGAGGATGGGCGTGCGGGGCCTGGAGGAGGCGGGGTATGAGTGGCCCGATCCGCAAGGGTGTTGCGGGTGGGCCCGGACGCGCTGCTTGGGAGCCAGAAAGACAAGGATAAAGACAAGGAGAAGCAGAAGCAGAAGCAGAAGGCGGGGCTGGGAACGGGACTGACGTCCTCGCAGGACGAGAGCAGCCGACGGAGATCGACGCGGAGAGGGCGCGCATCAAGCGCAACCTGTACATCACCGCCGCGCGGTTCGCGCCCGCGATGGGGCACGCGGCGCCGCCCTCCGACGCGGACCTCGCGCTCGTCCTCGGGGCGCCCGATGTCCACGCGGAGGCGGATGCGGCAGGTGTGCTCCCGCTCCCCCCTGCATCGTCGATGCTTGTGGTCCCTGCGTCCTCTGCGCTCCCCGCACCAACCGCTTCCACCGCAAATCCAGCGCAGCCACCAACGACAGCGATAGCGACGAACAATAGCGTAAATGTAAATGTATGGCAGGGCCGCCGCATCCTGCTCTCGCGCACGCTGCAGCTCACCGGGCGCGCCGCGCATGTGTGCAGGCCGGGATCGAGCGCGCGGGCGGGGTCGTGGTAAGGGATGGGGGGGACGAGGATGGGGAGGAGCAGGAAGCGGCACATGCACAAGAAGACCAGCAGGAAAGGAGGGTCCAGGCGGCGGGGAGAAGGAGAAGGAGAAGGCGGGTACGGGTGAAGGCGAGAAGAACGAGAATGGGAACGCACAAGGACAGGGAACGCGACGGACGCGGGGCGCGCCCCCCGCGCACGCTCTCGCGCCAGGAAGGCAGGCGGCGCCGGCGCGAGGCGGAGAAGGTGCCCGAGTGCGATGTGCTGGTGACGCGGTGGCGGGAGGAGGGGGTATGTGCAGGTTCGTGTTTTGTCGCTTTTTTTGGTTCTGGTTGCTCCTTTCGTGCTCGTCCTCTACTTCCAATCGCGTCCCACACTCCTTTTCCTTTGTTCTTTTTTTGCCTTATCCTTTTGAAAACTAAGCTAAACTGACGATGCTGACGTGAACTCTTTTCTTTTTCCCTCCCGTCATTCCTTCCTCTTTAATAATAATAATAAAAACCCACGGACGCATGCGAACAAATACGAACACCACCCCTACACACCTATACCTACATCCCACGCACAGGCCGTGCGCACCCACAAGCTCATAGGCACGCTCGCGTGGCTGTTCCACGTGCAGGCGTGCGGCGTGCTTTCGCACCCGATGAACCAGCTGCTGCATTATCCCGTGCCGAAGCGACGGATTGAGGGGTTTTATCATCATGTAGTGCGCGTGCTTTGCTCTTTCCTTCCTTCCTTCGAAAATTCTCTCCTTCAAAAAGGGGCTTGCGCTAACGAACAAACGAAAACGATGCTGACGATGCTGATTGATTAAATACATACAGGTGATCACTGTTACGAATTACACGGGCGAGGCGCGGGAGTACATCAAGAAGCTCGTCTTTGCGATGGGCGCGACATTCACGCCCAGCATGTCCGGCCAGAACACGGTGCTCGTCGCTGCGTAGTGAGTATTTTTCTTTCCTTCCTTTCCCCCTTCACTCTTCCTCCTCTCACCGCATACTCACCAAAAACACCGCACACCACAGCATCCGGCACCAAAGCCGCGAAAGCCGCCTCGTGGTCCATCCCCATCGTGAACCACACCTGGCTCGAGGACTGCTTCATCGCGTGGCGCAACCTCACGCCCGCGCACGCCAAGTACATCCTCTTCGCGCCGGGCGACGACTGGAGCCGCCGCCTCGGCGAGCGCGGCGTCAGCGTCGGCGTGCGGAATGGGATCAGTGGCGGGTGGGGCGGGGTCGCGCGGGTCGGCAAGAACAGAGAGGAGGGGGTGTGGCTGTGATTGAGGAAGAGGAGGAGGAGAGGGAGCTGGGTAGAATTGAGCAGGAGGCGGAGGAGCTTGCGGAGGAGGGGGATGAGCTGGGCAATAGTGAGGACGATGAGGCGGAGGAGGCGCGTGAGCGCCAGCGAGCGCAAGAGAAAAGAGCAAGAGCAGCAGAGAGAGCAACAGGAGGCGGAGGCAGGGATGGAGCTGCAGCCCCGGACGGGACGGCCGAGAGCATGAAGCAAGTCGTGGACGATCTCGTCGGTGGTGATATGGATATGGACGTCGACATGGAAGAGGAAGTTCGGGCGTTAACGCCCCAGAAATCAAAGTCCGCCTCGAAAGAGACCCCGAAATCCACATCGAAGGAAAAAACGAAAGGGAAGGAGAAAGCGGGAGGGGACCGAGCGCGAGCTCGCCTGTGAAGCCGACGTACGTCCCTGCTTCCTAAGAAAAGCAAACCCAAGGCGAACGGGAAGAAGGGGTGGTGTCATGATGAGGCGGAGGAGGAAGGGGAGGTGGAGGAGGTCGAGGAGGAGGAGAGGCCGGGGAATGTTAAGGTGAAGACGAAATCCGATTCAAAGTCGAAATCAAAGCAGAAGGTGACATCGACGACCGCGAAATCGAAATCGAAGCCCATGCCAGAGCCGGAGTCTGTGACCGAGTCTGAATCCGAACCTGAAAAGGATGTGGAACATCAGGAGGATGAAGATTTGCCCGTGCTTGTAAAAAGACAACAGCAAAGACGAAACCAAAGACGAAATCGAGAAGGGAGCAACCGCCTGCGTCCAACTCTGGTGAATCTGAGGTGGAGGGGGCATGGATGTCGACACGGATGCAGATCTGCCGCCTGCACGCCCACCCTCCCACCAAATCCACGTCCAAATCCAAATCCAAATCTAAAGAGAGCAAGGCGCAAGGGAGCAAGCAGGCTATGAACGGGAAGGCTTCTAAACGCGTGCAGTCTTCCGACGACGACGAAGCCACCAGAAACCACCAGTACCGGCGACGAAGAAGAAGCCTCTCGCGCGGCGCCTCACCGTCGAGCTCGAGAAGCGCGCCGACCAGACGCCTGCCAAACATCCACCCGCACCCGCAACTCCGGCTGCACCTACACCTGCGCCTGTAGTCCAGGTTTCAGCGACAACGTCGACACCGGGTGGTGGGCTGCTGAACCGCGTGAAAGGCGATGCGCGCACGCGAATCCGGAAGAAGAAGCCCGGGCAGGAGAAGAAGCGGGATGTGTATGTTGAGAGCGAGAGCGAGCCCGAGGTTGCGGTTCCGGATGTTGTAGTAGCTCAAAAGGACATAGCCAAGGCGAAGGGCAAGGGCAAGGCAAAGACGAAGGAGAGCGATAAGCCCCGCCGAAAGCTAGCGTCAAGGTCGCAGCAAAGACTGGAAAGAGCAAGAAGTCGAAGACAGCTCTGAGCGAGGAGGAGGAGGAGGAGGAGGAGGATAGTAGAATCGGAGGATGACGAGGAAGAGGTTGCTGTTGTTCGGAGTTCGAAGGCTGATTCAAAGTCGAAGGCCAAAGACAAGTGGGGGCAAGGCTGCAGAAAAGGCACCAGCGAAGACTAGAGGCAAGAAAGCAGCTGTCTCGTCCGAGGAAGAGCATGAGGAAGAGCATGCAGACACCGAAGAAGAGGAAGAAGAGGCTCCACCACCGAAGAAACGCGCCAAGAAACCCTCGACACCGCCGCCGCCGCCTCCGCCTCCGAAAGCGCGTTCAAGCCGCTCCGCGTCTATTCGACCGCGGAGGAGGATGTTGATGACGATGTGGAAGAGGAGGAAGAGGATTCGGACGACGGGCTTCCAGTCAACCCGTTCATGTTGTCCAAGGCTGAACAGCGCGCGAAGGAGAAAGAGAAGGAGAAGGCGACTGCGAAGTCCAAGGCGTCTAAATCCAAGTCTACTCCGGCCGCCAAATCGAAATCTGCGAAATCCACTACGAATGCTGCGGCTACGCTGACCAACGGCAAGAGCAAGGCCAAACCAACCGCGAAGAAAGCCGCGACGCCATCCGACACCGAACCTGAAGTAGACGAAGAGGAAGAGGAGGAAGAGCCTCCACGTCGCAAGGGTGCGAAGGGCGGTCCGTCGCCTCCGAAGCGTGTTCTTTCAGTGTTAATGCCTTCGCTGGACCTTTCCCCAAGTAGAGGGAAGACGGGTAAAGGGAAGGAAAAGGAGTCATCGTCGGTGGTCGTGAAAGGGAAGGGCAAGGGAAAGAAGGCTGTGGAGGTGTCGTCTGAAGAGGAGGAAGAAGAAGAGAGGCCTGCTGCGAAACCTCCCAAAGCAAAAGCCAGCGCAAAAGCCAAATCGTCGTCGAAACCCAAAAAACTATAGCACCATCACCACGGGAGCCCGCCAGTTCCGAAAACGAATCAGAGGAGGAAGATGAAGTCAGCCTGCTCGTCAGTCCTCGTGCGTCGAGGGCGTTGGTGCGTACGGAGAGTATCAGGGCGGTGGCTGGGCAGGCTTCTGCGAGCGCTGCTACGCCTTCCCGATCTGCTGCTGCCGCGTCGACGTCCATCTCGGCCGCCATGAAAGGAAAGAAATCTAAGACTGCAACATCTGCTAATGTCAACATATCCGCAACCGCTTCAACGTCGAAGGCTATCTCAACGTCCACTAAATCCAAACCGAAGACAACCACTGCTGCGCCACCTGCTCCTGAGCCGATGGATGTCGACGTCGATTCCATCTCCGTGTCGACAGTAGGTCCTTCCATGACTCTTCCGCGCCGCAACGCCGCTGCCAAAGCTACGCAACGCCTGCACGAGACGATCATGCCCGACCTAGTGCACTATGAGTCTCAGGTGAAGAAAGCGAGGCGCGCGTCCAGTCATGCGAACAGTGCGTTTGCATTGGCTGATGAAATGGACGTGAGAGTGAATGGTGTTAGTGAGAAGAGGAAGAAAGTCGTGGAAGACGATGAAGACGAGAGCGCGGGCGGTGCTAGTGCGGAGGGAGGAGGAAAGACGAAGAGGAGGAGGATCAGTGATGTTGCAGGGACAGGACCGACGAAAAAGGGCAAGTCGAAAGTGGGAGCGAGTGCGGAGGATGATGACGACATGGATGTTGATCAATCGTATGTGTTCTATGTATTCTCCAGGGCTTCTTGACATTCCGACACTGATTGATATCTTTACCAGATTACCCGGCCATGGCATTGTGATTATGACGACGCAGGTGACTCTTGCGGATGATGTAGTCAGGGTCAGTCAGTCCTCTCCTTAGACGAATAACATCCGTAACCATCGTTCTATTTCCAGGCACTCAGCAAGTTGGGAATTAAGACCACTGCTCGTGCTTCTGAATGCACGCATCTTCTCGCCCCACATGTAGTCCGGACCGAAAAGTTCCTATGTGCTTTGGCATCGCGTGCCCCGTGGGTCCTTCAAGATAAATGGGCGATTGATAGTGCGAAAGCGAAAAAAAGTTCTACGTACGCCCTTTTCTACATTGCTTCCTCTGTGCATTTCGTCTAACATTAAACTTATTCTTCGATCAGCCGAGAAAGACTTCATTCTCAAGGATAAATCTGGGGAGAACAAATACGGTGTCAACCTCGTGCAAGCCCTGAAACGTGCCAAAGACTTCATCGAGAATGGGGGACTTTTGGCCGGGCACACTTTCTATCTCACCCCCAAAGTGCCTGTTGACGCGAAGCTGCTGAAGAACGTGGTAGTAGCGTGTGGTGGTCAGGTCAGTTCAACGTTATTCGCTTTCTCCTTCCCCGTTCCTTCCACCCAATCCCCGTTCTATCTTCGATCAGCATGTACTTACCCATTTCCGCCACTCATCAGGTAACGTCCCAAACTCCCACACTGCGAATCATCAACGCTTCCCCTTCAACGCGGCACGTCATCTCGTGCAAAGAAGACATCGCTATCTGGAGACCGCTTGCATCCTCGAGGACCGTGAATATTTATACCCAAGAGTTGATACTCACTGGCGTTCTGAAGCAGGAGATGGAATGGGATAAAGAAGAATATTTTGTACAGGGGAGTTATTAATACCGATCTCAGGACTTGTTTGTAGCCACTATTGCGGTGTGATTTTGAAATTTCTCTCTTTCCTTGTTCCTGTTATATTTTCTACTTTGCGTCTGGGCTTTGGATGGCACGTTTTGGATTGTATATATGTAATTGCTATCGAAGCCTTCTTCCGGGAAATGGTATCCGCATTTTACATTTCAATGACTGCCTGTGAATATGCGACCTTTCGAGATCTGTCGATCCTTAAGGGTTCATTTGGTGCATGAGGTCCTTCCCAAAGAATGCACGGTTCTTAAAAATTTCACCTGCATGTAGGGTTGTTAACTGACCTGTTTAAATTCTAGCTTGATACCATGCTGGACGATTCCGAGATGCCTCACAGGTTCTTTTTCTGGTGAATTCCAACCCCGACGTGAAAGTCCATCACCGAATGTGGTTGGTGCTCCGACACCTCATTGCGGCAGCGTATGCCATTACCCTCGTGCCAAGGCCAGTGCCATGGAAATCTCATTGGACTCTCACTTACTGATGCAAAATGGTCCGTACCCCATATATGATGGCAGTGTCTCGGTCAAAGAGAGTCAGAGACTAGCTCTACGGTCTCCTAACATTCACCATTGAGTTGATTAGAAATAGAAGTGGGTCAGGCCGTAATGTGCAAGTGACGAGCTTTTGAATGCTTTCCTCAGGCCTATCACGATTGTCGAGCAACTGTGGGACCTTCTGATAATCTACCATAAATAACTGCCCTGCACCACATCAAGAGCATGCTGTGTTGCACGACCTTAGCACGACCCCCCTACGAATATTATGTCGACCACGACCATTTGTTCAAGATCAGCAACGAGCTCGAGGGCGCCGTGATCGTCGCGATATACTCTGTTTACCGTGATTATCTGATGTCCTGAGGCCTCGATGCTCCTTTGAGGCTGTTGATGACAACGGATCCCGTGGACGGTCGTGAGGACTTTTGTCGATACTAAATTCGTGTTGACCGATGATTTCGGTTCTGACGGCATCTCCCGGCAAATACTACTTAATAGAGAAAGGTTAAAATAATTCCGCGGCGTCGACACCAGTAAGTTTCAAGTAACACGCAAAAAAAATTCCTCGCTATGATTTTCTTTGCAGGGCCATCATTTTGAGCGTCTAAAGTTCTTCCCAAGTTGGTCTTAAAGTGAAATAATATGGGACACCAGACCAGCACAAACCACAACACTTATTCCCGAATGACCGGAGTTCTAAACTTTATCAAAAAATAAGGTTTTGCCTACCAAAATTCCAAATTCATTACGAATTGCGGCGCAAGAGAGCCTAGCCAATGACTCAAATGGAGCAAATCATTGAGTTGAACATGAGCATCGCTATGCTGGACATATGTTCCCATGATGGCTTCGAATATCTTCGAGAATATTCTACATCTCCGATGACCCCTTGACCTCATTACCCTTTACGCGGGCAGTCTAAAAATCCGACGCTGCCTGCCACAGTGGTATATAGCTATTTCTGCTCTGAGGACTGAGCCTTCCAGTTGATCGGGAGATGCCTGCGGACCGGACTACCACATATTTAGGCAAGAGGTATGCGACCCTGAAACTTCATCGATTCGCTTAAATGCAAACGAACCTAGACCGCATGATGAAGATCAAGCCCCCAAGTCAAACACCATGGCCAATGTCGTGAGGACAGCGCAGACTGGTAATAGCTGGACCGTCAACGAGCTCGATGCATACAACATCACGATCGTCCCTCAAGATGCTGCCACCTTCTTCGGCACCGACGAGCTTCCCGTCCCCGAGCATCTGAACGATCTTGCCACTAACTTGACCGCCGACGAAGTGGTTGAAGACGACTCCTATCAAGTCCTTCGATACATGGACCTCGCTATGAGTCCTATTCCCGGCGAAGAATCCGCCGTCGTCGATTTTGCGATGCAGCTCTTGTGGAAGATGGGCTGCGCGGGGAGGAAAGTAGGCAGGGATCTTCGTAGCCGCAAGGATATCTCCTTGTTGACGTGCGGCGAGTGGTGGCACACCCGCACTGATGTGTGTGTCATGGACAATTACGAGATCCTCCTCATTTTGCAAGAAGACAAGCGCCACATCAAGCTGGCAGACCCACACTCCCAGCTCGTCGCCGAGGCTATCGCAGCAGTCCAACACAACAACCGCGTGCGCAACCTTTTAGGGTTCAAAGAAATGCTAGAATTTAAGGAGATGGCGGGTATCGTGATGATTGGAAGCGCTCCTACTTTCTTTAAGATTCCTGTATCCCGCGACCTGCTCGATGCGGTCCAAAGAGGCTCATTCCCGGCTACCCCCACTGTCGTCACCATGCACCGCCCTGTTATCAAAAGGCCCCTTCGCCGCCTCGCCGAAGGCATGCGCCCTCTCGACAACCGCAAGGTCATTTTAGGCTGCTTCGAGGCGTTCAAGAAATTCGTCGACTGGTAAAGGAATGATTTTCTTTTTCTCCGTATCTGGTAAACTACTTAAGTACCCGCCTGCAGATCATTCATCTCATGTTCCATTCTTTTGCGTCGTCGTGAGCTATGGAGCTCTCATTAGCCGTTTCGCGTGGGTATTTCTTCTTTTGAGTTCGTTTCTGACAGACAGTCCGACCATGCTTTCCTGCCAGGTATTTATTTGTGGGGTTGTTACAAGTTTCTCAAGAAGACGTGAGCGATCAATTGAATCGATATCTCAACGATAAGTATGCTCGCACGACAAAGCAAGTGCTGATATTTACTCAAGCTACATGCTCGCAATGGGGGTGAAATAGAAGTCAGTTAGTCCCGATTGAAAATTTATCCCATATTTTTCCATGAAAGTGAGTATCGTGCTACTTATGCTCCACCGAAATGAAGTCAGACCATGTGTGTCCCCACAACGGCCCTTCCATTCAGATATTCTCTAACAGTCTAGAGACACAGTAAAGTCGGCGAGTTGATGTCCTTTCGTGTCTAACACCGCTTGTCTTGCGCTACTCAAGGCCCGACTCTACCGAGGCGCCAAGCCTGACTCAGGCTTGATATTTCTGTCAATGTCAAAATTTACCTTTCATCTCGAGGCTGCGACTACTATAGCGACGAATTCGTGAAGGCGTATCTATAGACCAATCCAGTAAGTTGTGATCGGACCCCTTATAATTAAGTTAGGCAGCATTCCTTGCAGTACTCATGTTGAACGAACTGAAGTTGACAAATCATACCTTTATCGGCATCCACTGGATTAGCTTGTTGATATCAGTGCTATGTAGAGGTAAAGAAGCACGAGGCTGTTCTCTTGTTCTATTTATCACTCAACGATTATTGTAAACAGAGACATTCCGGTGTTGGGTTACTCCTTAGTGCTCGACTATGACGTTCGGGATTCCTGGAAATGCGACAAACTTGTTCATACGAGCAGATTACCTGATTATACTGTGGCTATTGTTCCGGGCTTCGGTGGGAAGTCTGATGTAGGATACCTAAAGCAATCGCCTCGATCCTGATCATGTAATTCGGTGTGCTATGGAGCAATGTAATAGTAAGTGACGCATCGGACGTACTGGACGCCGTGCCCCGTCGCATATACATGGTGGGTTCTATTCCCCTTCGGATGCAATGAATTGATGATAGCTAAGAAGACACAGAGTTAATATGACCAGGTGGATGAGATTGTATTAGCAAGCTCAGATGTTTTTGTAGACCTGGCGTGCGTACGAGTGTTGTCCGTTAAATTTATTCGAAGAATTAGGGGTCGCTGTTTGTCTTCCAAAACGATGGAAAAACTTAAGGCACGTTCAAATCGGTTCAACTCGTTGTTTTCTCCACTACCAAACACCAGTCAGCACTGGCAGTGGTATGGCCTGTGCGTGCTGCCCAAATTCTCACGTGCTGCCATAACCGGCCGCGTTTCATAAGCAGTAGCTAGCCCGAAGGAACTCTCAAATGTGGCTCTCCATGGTTTTCAATGCCCTCGGTAGCCTGAGGTCCGACGAAATCAAGACAGTTGTTCATCAGGACCAGAAGTATAACAGAAGACAGGGCGTATAAGACGGTATGCAGAATGGCTTAGGATAATCTGTTTACTCTCTTCTGAGCGGAAATGATGTACAGAGTGTTAAACTACAATCCTTATGGACCAATCGGCTGGTCGGGTCGTATACGTGAATGATGAGGGTCTCTTATTTGAGCAGCGGGCACAGCCTCATATATTTGGGACCGTGGTTGCAGAGCACGCTGCGAGCATGTGCGAGGAAACTCTCTCTGAAAGATTTCATAATACACACTGATACTTTTTGACAGTTTCGACCAATGATCATCTTTTGAACCTCGGTTAACCGCAAGAGAAATGTACCGGCGGGGCTGTCTTGGCTGATGAGATGTTGTGTTGTTCACGCAAACCCGGCAAGCCCAAATCTAAGTCACAGTCTCACACATAAAGCATCTTGATGAATCCCATGGTTTCATGTCTCCGGTGCATTGGTGTACCTGCTTCATAAAGGAGCTCATGTATGTCTTCCGTGAGACGATACTGTGGTAATCCTGCTACCGTTAACGGCGCTCCGGAACTCTCGATAATAATATCAAAGCCCTTCATCGCTTGGGAAATTTGTAAATAATTTGTTGGGGATTTGCGAGTATGTATTGATGTCATTGTGGAAAATGTGTCGTAATTGCGTTAGCCGCGCAGCCATAGTAGCAAGTACACAACATGTTGGTAAAGAAACAAGCTTGAAGTAGTATGGAATGATTAGCATTGTTCGAAAAAATGCAAGAACAACAATCTGTCTAACTCACGTCGTCTGTAGTACCAAAACTTTGTTGGTTGAATAATTTCCCACGTTCCAATACCTGTGAGCTCATTGGTGCGGCACAGTTAGACGCCGGAGCGGCCGGTAGCGCACGAATCGGTAGAAGCATTTACTCATCCTTTCTCAACCTTCCCGCTCACATATGCAGCAAGTCTTCAATTTCAATCATTTAGATGCAATGTATTCAACATCTACCATCTTGTCGTCAGTCAGTCTCAAGTCACCAGATACCTGTATTCTCCACTCCAGGTAAGCCATTTTCATCGGAGATACCCGTAAAATCTCTCCCACATATCTCTCTGTTCGGCCCTATAAGGAATGGTTAAAACTAACGTTCCCATTTATCGTTTAAAGCGGTATCTTTGGCCTGCTAAGGTTGATTATGATATTACGACGTTCACGCCGGGACTTGTGAGGCACATGGCCAGTTATATATAGCGGCATAGTTGCCCCTATACGAGTCTACTCAAAATTCGGAACCGATCCAATGGTTCTATTCTTCACTCCGGCTTTACGCGTGGAAAGTCGGCCCTTCAGTAAGTTTAAACTTGTAGCACTAGGCATCAGACGTCTGAGCGCTGTTCTTCGGAATAATAATACAAGAACGAAATGACGAGGCATCAAAGCAACTGGAATGCAAGCCATAGGTGAGGCTACAACTATCTATACAACCGCAGTGATGCCCGCAGACACGATACGCGTCATACATCCCGTGATCCGAGAGGCGAAAATTTATGTCCAAAGAATGTAAAGTCAATTACCTCATTGGACGTCGATTCGGAGTCTATTAGTCGGAATCTGTCAAGCGAGGCAAACTTTCCTTTAATTTAGGCCCACAGATAATAATGAATACCTCTCATTCACACATCATCCTTCAAAGGTTAAGAGAGAAACACGAATCTCGCAAAGATTTCTCACCCAGAAACTCACACGGCCGTGGTATTGCACGGTGACAGTTCCTCAGCATTGGTACAGATACTGACCTGTTGTTGATTGATATCAAGATGCTTATTCCGTCGTCACACTACCCCGACGACGCAAGATGCGAGAAAGATCATTATCGGCGAAAGTTGGTATCATGGCTCATGCCTGAACAATTCAAGACAGACGTTTATACACTGAGAGCTGACCCCTATGTCGTGTGAATATACCAGCATGCTTAGCTGCTCGTACAGAATGCCAAAGTATAATATAAACAACCGAGGAAGGCTCGTTTTAAGCAACAACAGTATAAAAATAGACTGTTTGTGAGGAACTCTGCGACCCAAAGTTTAGGACGTCCCACAGACATCTCAATTTAGCTCATATCCGCTGAGAGGATGTCGTTTCCGTGAATCACTTACCAAATTTTCTGCAAAGAGAGTCGGTAAAAATGGATGATTCATCTCACAGGAAAAGTATAAGAGTTGACTTGATTTTCGATTGTAGAGTCAAGGAAACTTTCCTCTCCTACAGATTCATCTGGGATGGCTTTCAAAAACGCTCTCTCTGCTCTTGTGTTGGCTCTTCCTCTCCTTGTCAATGGTGAGTTACATGAGTGAACAGGTGCAAGCCAGCGTATTCCTCGTCTCTGACTTATTCTACAGGATTAAGAACCAAGCGAGCGACTTGCCCTGACGGTGTCAATACTGCCATCAACGCAGCGTGCTGCAACCTCTTCCCGGTTGTCCAGGACATCACGGAGAACTTGTTCGAGAACGAGTGTGGTGATGGGGTTCGTATATTTTTCTTTTCCACAATAGGATTATTCTTTAATGCACTTTATAATAGGCTCATGGAGCTCTTCGTCTCCTATTCCACGATGCCATCGGTATTTCGCCTTCTGTGGGGTACGCACTGCTTAGTTTTGGCCCGTTGTACATCTTGCTGAGACTTCGCCATCTAGTGGTGGAGGAGCTGACGGCTCTATTGCTGTCTTCAACGAAACCGAGTTGACCTTCCATGCCAACACTGGTATCGACGATGTCCTCGATGCCCTTGGTCCATTCCTCATCAAACATTCTGACAAGGTCACTGCCGGAGACTTGTAAGCGTCCTTTAGATACTGCAAGCGCGGTCTCTGATGTACGATGTAGCATTCAACTGGCCGGCGCAGTCAGTCTTGTTCAGTGCAATGGTGCACCTCGCATTCCGTTCTTCATGGGACGTGCGCCCCCAAGGCAGCTTCACCTCCTGACTTGGTACCCGAACCTTTCGATAGCGTCCAGAAGATTCTCCAACGTTTCGGTGAACTCGGATTCACGACTGAGGAAATCGTCGCAGTTGTTGGTGGATCTCACAGTATTGCTGGTGCTGATGATGTCGTACCCGACCTGGAGGGGTAGGTCGAATTTTGATTAACTTCTGGTCTCTTTGCTCATCCACCTTTAGTGTTCCCTTCGATCAGACACCTGATATGTTTGACAGTGAGTGATACTGCTGTAGGAAATCACGACCGTCATTACTCACCTGTATAAAGCCCAAATTTTCGTCGATGTCCAACTCCGTGGTACTCTCTTCCCAGGGTAGGTACCCCAGTTAAGTTTGATGATTTCCTTGCTAAATAAACTACCTCCTATGTAGACAAGGAAATACACAAGGCGAAGTCGAGACTTCCGTGCCAGGAACCGTTCGCCTCCAATCCGACCATCTCGTAGGTCACACTGCCCTCGTATCACGCTCACAAACAGTTAACTTGCCGTACTTAACAGCTTGCTCGAGACTCGGCAACTAACTGTGAATGGCAATCTTTCGTCAGTGAGTCATAATGCTACTTTGCTGTAAGTATTTGTAGTCACCTAGATTTTCACAGACAACCAGTCAAAGATGGCGCAAGTCTTCGGCCAAGCTGTCCTCAAGCTTTCCCTTTTGGGTCAGGATCAAAGCAAGGCTAGAATGATCAATGTTCTGTTCAAATGCAAAAGATACTAATGCCAAGGCACAGATGACTGACTGCTCGGAGGTCATTCCCAAGGCTATTCCCTTTACTGGTGGTCCCGCCAAGCTCCCACCAGGCCAAACAATGCAAGATATCGAGCAGGCTGTAAGTTAGCTTCGGATAATACGAACAGTCGCTGAACGTACAACTAGTGTGCCACTGCCGCATTCCCTTCCCTGGCCACTCAACCAGGCCCACCCACCACCGTTCCATCTATGTATGTTAATTATTCTTCATTTTTTACTTTATATGCTAATCCGTTTCCTCCACCAGCCCCCAGGTCTAGGAGGTTTACCCATAGCATGTAGCTTTGTCTTGTCTTTCCTATTTACTTGTCTCGGTTTCAATGGTTCTCGGTTGAAGACTCGATCCTGCTTTGTATTACCACGGTATATAAACAAACATCACTGCGAATTAGAATTTTTCTTCAATATGTCAAGCTCGATTGAATGCTTGTCAAGAAAACAAAAAAATATCAAGAGTTCGGTGTTGGTGGCCTTGCCTATGGGTCAGGATTGGTGATCATGGAAATTATCACGTGAATCTAATATCAGGAGAACCAGTAGCGGCTGGCCATGGACCCAATCTGAATTTGAATGAGGGCCTAAACTGCCGCCTCAGGCCTGACGAGACCTGAAGCCTGAAGGATAGTTCAAATATCCACTGACGACATGAGGGGACAGTAAATGTTACCAGAAAATGGACACTTAAATGGTGTAGATCGTGAAAGCCTTGCGTCACCAGGCTCACTGAGAGTCATGCAGAGAATGACAGGACCACGATATATCGATAGAATGACTGACTGGGCTACAGGTGTGTACGGTGCATAATGTAAGAGAGAAGTCGGTGTCGAAGGAATGGGTTGGGGATCGCGGTCATGTGTATGTGAATGTAGAAGATAAGATAATATGGAAAGGGGCTGTGGTAAGACTGGGGCACCAGGCTTACAGATCATCTCTTTTTTGAACTCTGGGACGATTGGGTCCTCGACAGACTTGCGATCTACAGCCAATTGGTTACTAAGGGGTATTACTAAACGAGGCGAGTGTCCAAGGATGCTGTCATTCTTTTGGGTAGTTATCCCGCCGTCGGAAACCCGGCTTTGCAACAAATGGGACCAGTAAGACACGCTGTTCACGGACACTGATACTCGATGCTTTTTGATCACCTTCGTGCTAATGCATCATCACCGGCGCTACAAATATGATCTACGTCGCTAACCAACTCGTCAAGATCAAGATCAATTAAGCAGGCGCACTGATAATTGATGATGACATAAAGTTCCAAATGCTGTGAGCTTCTTTCTTCTTGACGACCTGGTACATATCAATGTTTAGTCCTGAGAATGAAATGAAATTAGAATAATCATACTTCGAATTCGAGAGGAAGAGAATTC
Organism: Psilocybe azurescens; assembly: GCA_023853785.1. Taxonomy (NCBI): domain Eukaryota; kingdom Fungi; phylum Basidiomycota; class Agaricomycetes; order Agaricales; family Agrocybaceae; genus Psilocybe; species Psilocybe azurescens. The sequence goes on from JAJIRX010000601.1 coordinate 58,387, forward strand.
TGAATCGTTCAATGAGGAAGATCACAATTGATACAGAACTTGTAAGCTAGTCATACCAATCCGTCAAGTAATAATTGTTACACCAATATGGTGCTATAAATACACTCTAGTATCTACTTACTCTGACTGTATATGAAGCGGTGAGTTGTCAGGCTCACAGAACTAGAAACACAACTGATGGCAATATCAGTTGTCTCTAGATCACTCTTCCGAATGTCCTGTCTTCCATTTCAATCTCTGATGGAATAGTACCTGCTGAGGGCCCTATATCTGACATATGTGGGTCTGTTTGGTCGTCCGCGTATGATTCCGAAGTGGTAGGATCTCTATTGGGATGCACGAAGCTCGGCAAAGCCCCGCTATATATTGTGCTTCCACTGGACACCGAAGGTCGTTGCTTCAGAATGAGGAGTAACACCCTTGTCGATAATACGGAATGCATGACCCTCTGTGGACTGCAGGGAATTATTCACAGTATTCATAGTGCCTTAAATGTTCAATACACTTACGTAGCAAGCCAGTTATCGAATTCGGGCTAGTGCATTTCAGTACTGGTGAATTAGAAATATAAATTGACGGAGAGAGATTCATACACTCACAGGAGCAAGTATAGGTACAAGCACGTTAGCAATGGAGATGGCTGGACAATTATTTAATAAATTGTCCCTGAGATCGAGAGTATTTAGATACTTACACAGCAGGTAGACATAGAAGTAGAGCCCTAGAAATTCAATTCAATTATCCGATACGGCAAACATATAATGTTTACCTACCATCTCTGTACATTTGTGCAATCCAATCTCTTCTTGAATGTCTAACTAAAAGACTTTAAAGATCAATCCGTCTGCTATTTAATAAGAACCCACCATGACGATAGGCTTTGATCCCGGTTAATACAGCTATCGCTTTTGGTACATGTAAGTACCGCTTGCTTTATAACGAGGTCAACAAGCTCACTGGTTTCAGAGACTGCAATCAAGATGTAAGAGAAGATGATAATGGTGCCGGCATGCCCAAGCTCACAGCTCCCAGATTTATTGGGTATATCTAATACACCATCAATGACAGAGTCGTATATATTCAGCGAACGGAATACTCACATTTAAGAGATCTGACTTCGAGTTCAGTGACAACCAATGCAGGAATAAAAGTGATCTAAGGTTTATTTGACAACTTGGTTACCGTCCATTGAGCGAGTAGTCCAGAATTTACCGAGCTTGAGATGCACAATGTAATCAAGATATATCGTTCCCGACTCCAAATTGCATATGTACGTATTATCAAGATCACTAGAAAAACATAATTTTGGTCAGCGTGTACTAGGAAAGACAAAAAGCACAGCTGCCATGGGCGTACCCTCAGAAATAAGGACTCCGGACGCGATGAACCCTAGAGAAAACTTAGTCAGTCGGCTTACATGCAAAAATTGCTGGTGCGGCGTACATGTAACGACAGTGAACTTTGCCGTGCATCCCTAATGACTTTCAATCAGTAGATTTTCTGACGACAAAGGTCACACAATACGAGCCTCTGGGCTATCGCCACCGAGCAAGACTACCAGGAATTATGTTAAACTCACTACCACTATTGGATATTTGAGGAGAAAAACTCACGGCGAAGAGACAAGAACGTGTCAATAAATGGAAGATATCTGTTGAGTATGAAAAGGATGGTGCCAAGACTCCACTTAGGAAACCAGACCAAGGAAACCTTGTGATTATTTATGAGCTGTCGATGAATACGGAGTATCATTGCACGCGTACCTCTTGGTCAAGTAGGCAAAGGTAGTCGTAGACCTAATATATGCATGAGTACTAAATAATGGGGAGGTACTTCGATTAATCGACCTACAAGCAAGGTTCCACACGCCAGCACAGAGGCTGTAACCACATCGGGGACCAAAACCTGGACATGTGATCTATTATCCTTGAACAAAAGAAATGACGCTAAACGGCTACCGTTGGTGACATTTCTATCCTAGTATTGGCTACTTTCAGCGATGAGAGAGTAGTGTGTTTCCAGTCGACGAGTTGTGAAGCTTGAAGGTGTCTTGGAAGGAGCCTCAAAGTCTCTCGAAGGTGTAATTAGGTCAAGATGAACAAAAATGTCTTAAAAATAAACAACTCGACAACGATTCAGGCGAAATAGGAAGCACAGGGAGGCATCTGCCATACTATTTGCGCCACATGATCGGGAACCGTGAAGTCGCCACGAGCCTCACGTTATCAGAAATTATCAATGACTACTATATTGTTAACATGTTTATAAAACAACATCAATCATTTTCATACAGAGTCCCCTGCAGGGTGGACACATTGTTTCGTACTTTGAACGAATAAAAGTTAGGGTAACTGCAAGATATCCCCTCCGAGCTCGATATTAGAGTTATAAGGGTCACATGCACTTGATTGTTATGCGACTCGTGGACTGAAATATGGTCCAATAGCCAAGCTCATTCTGCTGAGCTATCACCGCTTACAATGGAGCAGTACTATTATAGCGTGCAATTATAGCACGTTCGAAGACAAATAGTATCGCCTTCTTATCTGCTATCGTCTACGACTCAGCCGAGAATCCATTTTTACCAGCTATTACTCCAAATTGATGGAGGATCCACTCCATGCTTGGGGGCGCTAACTACTAACTTCATCTGCTCGCCAATACAAAAGTTCAAAAGAGCCATGACACGCCCCGGTGGCTTTACATAGTATTCTGTAACTCCATCGCTGGCTATAGTAATTATGCGGATGTTTCTTCTAACGTCTTCGATCTGATGAAGAGTGTCTAAATGCGTAGCATACCATTTCGAAAGCCAATTTTTCACACGTAATCCCTCGTGGTCCAAAATGAATTGATGAGGTTATACAAGACTCCCATGCTAAAAGTCTCAAGGCGCGATTTGAATATCGGATTGCCGAGGAGGCCAGAAGTAAAAGTAAAAATAAGACAAAACCCTGCGCCCACCTTTGGCCGCCCATACTTGACGCACTCAAATTAGTCTTGGCTAATGGAAGAGGCACATGGAGTGAGAAGTGTTATTATATACAAATCATCTTATGACCGCCGGTATTTTAATGCAATGTATGTGAATACCCACATTCATTTCTATGTAGGGCAGATGAGCGCTTCAATTTGAACGTTTTCAATCTTGAGGTGAACATGTAAACACTATTTTTAGATTTGTTTGAACAACGGTCACGTGTTATTCCGGAGTTAAAACGCAACTTCACCCTTTCCCGATCCCAATAATAGTCAACCACCATGTATTCTTATTCTTTACTGCTCGCCATACTTTTATTTAAAATACATCCTATCTCTGTCGTCGCATCTGCAGAAGCCCCTCTCGTCACAGTAGCCCCAACGCGCGTTATCGCCAAGCGCCAAACCCCTATTTTATCGACTTTACAATACGCCTACACTGGTCTACCATACCAAGTATATCCTTTTCAGGTCCTCCGAGGCCCACAGTTTGGATTTAATCAATGCAACTCCATGACCCTCGGTCCCAATTCTAATTGCCAGACTCTTATTTTCAATGGTCCGGTGCGTAGGAGGATACCCTTTCTGTTCCCCGCCGCATGATCCACTGAGTTGACATTTGGCGGGCAGGATGATTTCTGCCTGTGGGGATCGCCGGATCCAAATGGCCAAATTGGAAGTGTCGAAGCTAAAGTCGTTGCATATTGCACAAAGCCTTATCACGGTACTCGCCTTATTCCCCGGATGCCATCACTGGGCTTCAGGTCTGCATCTCTCCTTTCATTTAGAATTAATGGCCGTCCCGCCTTTGCTCATGTTGCCCCTTCTACCATATAAAGTGGATAAGAACTTCGGCGTATATCCAAGTCACTGGATTTATCAAGAATTCTGGCATCGGCCTCGATAACACAACAGGCAACGGTGGCGAACTTGATCCCCACGGCGCGGATCTGCAAGGAAACCCTCTTGGCGGTGTTGTCTACTCCAACGGGACCAAAGACTCAGATGGACATAGCCTCGTCCAGGTCATGAATTGGAATACGTGAGTATATAAGCCCAACTTCTGAAAGCGTACTATACAAGATTATACAGAACTGACTGATAATTGGTTAGCTTCGTGGGCGACGGCCAGTTCTGCTTCAAAGCATGTTTCAACTCCGTCACTTCTCCCGACTATTGCGAGAACAGATATGACCTCGTTGGATGCGCGTACAACATGCCCTCAGCGGTGAAGGATGGCGAATTTACTGAATGCGATAGCGATCTGCAGGACGTTGTCGGTGTTGTCGTTAACGGTAGCATCAGTGAGTCCGATTTTATCTCGTCTATGCTTGTCGCAGATTGTCTAATCGGCCATAATGTCTTACATAGCTTCTACGTGGTCGATGCCTGATCCCTTGACTGCGACCCCGCCGTATCAACCACGCGTTCCCGCGTCTTCGAACTGCAAGACTCACCACGCTACAGATTTGTTCCTTGCTATGCCCACTTCAAGCTCGGTATGTTATCTTTTCTAGATGGCACCTATCTTTGTGAATGCTTAGCGTGTGTATACCAGAGTTCCTCGACTTCTGCGAGGACTACTGGGTCATCCGTGCGCGCATCTGGTGCATCTGTCAGCGGTAATACTGCCCCGCCGACAAATACAGGTAGCGTTAGGTCGTCAGCTTCGAGGCCTCTGCTATCTCCTGCGATTCTGTCCATCTTTGTTGGACTTAATGTGGGAGTATACTCACTCATATAGCTTTGATGTACCCATTCAATTGAGGACCATTCGCAGGTCAAAAACATCAGCTACCTACTATAGTCAATCATTTTTCAAGTCGCCATAGTTCATTGATTATATTTACATTCCTTTAAATTACTATACATACCACATCAGTCCAACAAAGTATAACTTTGGGCACAATTCAACCCCTCCGAGCAGCACTTTTACTGGAAACAATGGCTCACGTATAGAAGATCAAATACAAGGTTGGGTTGGTAGGATATGTACATGCTGACGTGCAATTTCCACCAAGCTCAGTGCAATCGTCTACAGGTGCCGATGTGTCCAACCAAATCCTGACACCTCAGTATCATCGGCTATAGCAGTGAAGCTTACTGGGTGCTGTGGCTCCAAAATGATCGAATTTAATTGGAGAAGAGGAGCCATCGTTCACTGAACATGATAACATGATGTGGATGATCCCGACTACCAATCTGGGCGTTCTCGTACATGTCCAAGACTCACTCAGAATCACAACGCGCCAAATCTGTCCGCCAGGGTTTCAGGGCCGCGGACATCGTTAATCCCTCCGATAAACTCGTGTTCCGCATTACAACATGCTCCTCTAGTCTCGCCTTCTACATTTACAATGCAGACGACCACGAATGGGCTGAATCCGATGAACGCCCTCTCTTGCCGCCACCTGTTACTTGTCGCTCTGGTCAATTCAATGCTAGTGTGTATATTGCATAAAAATAGTCTATATTAATTGACACAATTGAGATTATAGCATATAGGACAGTGCTGTTGGGTATGTACTTTGAAATATGGGTCACAGATCTACTTGTCATTTAAGCAACATTTAAGCAGAATCGTAGAATGATTTGAATTAAATCTCCGCTTGAAAGAACTGGAACAATGCGGAGCACTCTCAAACTTGGTTCATTATGTTCTTGGAGCTACAGTAGGTTAGGACGATCCTTCAAGCTAGCTTCAAGCTTCAATAAGCGTGTCTATTGTGTCATTGACTCATGTGTCCAGCATTATCTCGCCCTTAGGATTCATCCTCGGCATATTCCCTCCGCGCTCCTCTCCTCCTTTCTCTTTCTGCTTTTCTGGGCCACATCCTCCGATGCTTATATCCCGAGCGCGGACGCAGAGGTGTGCGACGACTGCGCTGTTGCTTGCAATTTGATTAGGGATGCGGAGCGAGACGGAGGGGTGCGGAGGAAAACGTTGAGGATTATGGACGGGTGCATGAAGATGAGTTGTAAGATCTCAGTATTCAGTGCAGGCACCTCTCCCTCAGCAGCCGCTGGGGATGCATTCACCATGGAGAGCATAGAGTAAGGCCAGAAGAACGCAGACGTGAACCCTACGTCATTTTTCTCGAAAAATCAAACCAAAACCCTCACACACATGGACACGAGGCGCGCGCAACTTCTGCAGCCTCTTCCTTGAGCCCGTGTCTATGCAGGCCTTCGTGCTCACCCTCCTAGAAAAGTCAAGGGACCGCAGCCAGATCACCAGTATTTCTCTGGCCATAGCACACACCAGTTCCCGTTCCCTGCCCTTTGTCGCCTTTCCCTTCGTGCTTTCCCTCTCCTTCGTTCTTTCCCTCTCCTTTGTGCTTTCCTCTCCTTCGCGCTTTCTTCTCCCCCTCCATCCCTCCCTGCCCTTCCACCGACCCTCCATTTCTTTGAAAACTAACGAACGCAGAGCGTATACATCAGAACTAGGAACCGTGCTCGGGTACTCGTTCTGGACCGCGCTTGCGGTCGTCGGCAGGTGGTGCGTCTCAATGATGTCCGTCAAACATGATATATGTCTCTCTTCTCTCTTCATTGTCCCCTGCCTCCCCTTCACTTTCTCACTTTCTCCTCTTTCATTCTTCGTTCTCTCCTTCCTGTTCCCTCTCCTCTCCCTTTACACCCTTCCGTCCTCCCTCCTTTCCCTCTTTTTTTTCTTCCCTTTCCTCCCTTTATCCCTCTCCTCCGCCTTCTCCCTTCCACACTTATCCACGCCATTTTCTGTTAGACAGCAAACCAAAGCTAACGCCCTACAGAGTACCATGCAGCGGCTTGCGTACCTCCTCCTGTTCAGGCTCATCTACTTCTATGAGGGTATCATAACCTCCGCGTCGGACAGCACTAGTCTTTTCCTGAGAGCATGAATGTTCAGTAGATGGTCATATATGCGCACTTTATCATCAACGTGCATATGCATCCCAATTCCTGGGGTGGGGAGGGAAACCAGACACGGTCCATATCAATAATAGTATTGCTGCCGTCAAGAACCCAACTCCGGTCTGCCCGCCCGAGACCTAAGTTCACCGTTGAATCCACTCACATTCATGGGCGATTACAATACTTTCTAGTAGCAGTAGTGCTTGATACATAGTCGTAGTATACTAGTTAGGTGGTCATACTCCAGTGGGACGAAGTATTCCCTGAATACAATACCCTAGTATGAAGACACGCGGACGTGGGCGTTACAGTGGGCGTGGACATATGCCTGAACTCTACCCTTGAAAATCGAACAATACCTTTATATCACCGTTGACATGCAATGAGTTCTTACCCATGAAGCAGACCATTTCAAGTTACACAAATCAGATCGTTGATTTACCTGTTCAAGTAGACAATTGACTGTCAATCGTCCATTCAAACTTCAGAGGAAATCCGGACTGTCATATGGGAGTCCATGTGGGTAAATATTCCCCGTAAAACGGACATCTTGGGATGTGCCAAACTCCTGGATAGAGCCCCTAAGGCATCCCCTGTCAGGGCACAGCATGATCTGGAGTACCACGATATGGAGGCATTTTCCTGTCTATGATGGGTAGCTTGAAGAGAAATACATGGGGATTACTTATCTCTCTGCGACGCGCCAGCAGAGCGCATAGACAAATCTCGACCATTGATTGGGCCTCTCTGGTAATCGTTTTGACCGACTCAGCTGAACACACTGGAGAATTCTCTGTCGTACTGGAACACACGATTATATCTACTCCCTTCCAGTCTAAAGTGCCAAGCCCTTTGTATACGATTCGCACACAATTGGGATGTGCTAACGGATATCACATCTTCCCGTGCAAGCCTTTGACACGAGGTGGCAACAGATTGCACTCCGTGATTGAGCCAGAAAGGAGGGTCATGTGGAATACTTCATGTTACCTACGCAGGCTTTGAATGCGAGGGCATTCAGAGACTACATGTTATTGAGGAGGTGGTAGCTATCGATCTCCAACCCGTCTCTTCGCCTGAGTAACTTTTGGGAGCTAGTTTTATTTCTTGCTATTTATTTGAATTCTATGAGACAATGTTCTTCCACAGCTCTTCCTTCCCCATCACCTCCGCGACAGAGGCAACACCATCTGCTAGCCCATTTAGAGCTAAGATAAATCTCCGTGCCAGTAAATGCATGTCAGTGCAATGGATGCGCTGACATAGACTGACATCAATTTCTGAGAATATGTTTTATTTGTGAAATACGAGGGTATGTTTGATTCAGTAGCATAGAATACAATATTACGCATGGAAATTGGTACTGTGTGAGGTATTTCTTCTGCAACTACGCACTGTGGCGATTGCGATGGCTGGGCTGGGTGTAGGAATGGTTATAAAATTATCAAATAGATGAGTTGTGGCTTCTTCGTAGGTCCGTCCTGTTTGGGCTCATATACATCTTCGGATATGTATATCTCTACGACGGCTTCGCCACTTCCTCGGTGGACAATATTAATTTTGATATGGGTATGAATATGCCTATTAGTATGTAGATGTTCCTAGCATTCTGTGGTTTTTAAATCTGGCTCACTCTCTATCACCGTATGCACACCAGACAGATCGAGCATCGATCGAAGGCGGCCATAGGGACTTTGCAACTGGGCGGGGTTGCTTGGTTGCTTGGTATGCAATACTAATACCAGACGAATCTGAGTAGTTCGGCACTCGCACTGAGTGCCACCGCGAGACCATTTTTATTACTGACCATGTACCATGGAGTCGTTATCTAGTAGTACATGTGCTAGAAATCATTCTCCTTCTTTGTCTACTCTGTGAGAGTCATTCCCCTAATTGAATATCACTATCCCATCATTTCCGCTAGGAATGTAACATTGTTGGACACACAACTCCATTGTTATGACTGCCGTGTGTAAATTACAACAGTCCTTTTAGTTGCCGTAGAACTCAACATGGGCGCTTAATACCTTGTGTTTACGATTTTTTGGTTAAAGAAACGGTAAAGCTGGCTGGAAAGCCTCCATTATGTTACATTTTTAATATCGCCTCTGCCCCCATGCAGGATACGCCTTATCCTGTCCCAGATCTGACAGTAGCGGCCACGCAGGGAACCTGAAACTATGCAATGAGTATGTGGTAGGGTTGTTTCATTTGCGTGTCCTTCCAATGGCCCTGCTGTGGTCTCCCCGTCTTTGCATCTCAGATCAAAATAGCGCCATATTTGGAGGTGAGACCAGGTACTTTCCATCGCGTGAGAATGCGACATCTGTCTATGCATTATTGAGAGGCAACCTGTGGATGAAAGTAAGGACCTCAGTCCACGTCCACCATACGTGGTTGATTCTTGCTCCCACTGGCTCCATTGTCGTGGTCTCGGTATGCTTGGTCATTTACCCAGGATTTGACTCGCCCATATGTTTCATCAATATGTATTGTATCACTATGTGATGGTGACCCTGATTCTGCAGTCGTAGATGATGTGTACGATGCCTCAGATGTGGCTTCCTAGATAGTACACATTAGTATTTTTAGGAGTGTAAATATTGTTCAGACTAGATCAACCCACATAAACATGTGACCGCACAAATTTAATGCATGTCCGAACTTCCTTCTTCCGCTGCCGTACTTGACACAGTATCTTCCGCTTAAGGACAGGTTGATACCACGGAGTGTCTTTGTATGCATCAATGTTGTTCTCGTACACAATTTCCAACTTCCTCGCTCTAGACGCATCAGTTAGTACATGGGCTACTCCAACGGATGATAACTCACTGTCGAATAAGGGTTATAAATTCCTTCCAGTCGTTCTCTGTAATTTCTTCTCTCTTGTATGCTTCTTCGAACTGTGAGCTGAGGTGCCTCATCTCGGCAACTTGTTGGGCATGGGAATACTCGTGCCTTGCCACGAACCCAGTGCCAGATGTATACCCAGCTACAGCAAGAGCAAAACCTCCACCTACAATGGCGGCTCCAAGTTCAGCCATGAGTAGCTATGTATAAGGACCTTTAGGAGATAGGAGTATGCAGTAAAAGAGTGGTGAAGTGCTCCACTTTTAAGTTGTGCCACCACCTGGACAGCATGTTGCAGCCAAACAACTTGACTCAAATTAACCACCAGTTATATTGAAAGATGTAGGCTGTGGTGGGAATAGACATTTACCAATATCTCTCTGAAGTGGCTCCGCTATTGGCTATGTAAGTGCATCACCAGCTAGCAGGCAGCAACGACACAACTTTTCGCTTTAATGTTTCCAAAGTCTGCCCAAATATGGTGAGCAAGGTGTCTCCGCCAAAGTTTAAAGGACGTTCCTGTGGGACTATTGGGACCTGTCCGTCCACCACCTTGAATTCTCCGAAGTTCCTTTTACTATTCTTCGGCCTTATCTCCACAGTATGCTTGTTGTTGGCAAGTTTTTTGTCTGTTTTTTAATGTTACATATATTGAAAATATAACTGTATGACGGCATCTTCCTGCTAGCTGCCTAAAACTGCAGCCATATAAATGCAAGAGAGCCTGAGGTGAGGAGAACACAAACATGAAAAGTTGGCTTCTGTGGCCTGAGTACAATCAAAGTACTGAGTGTGTAGTATGTACACGGTTACTATTACTATAGCAGTCTGTAAACCATTATCATGCCAGGCCTAGTCTTTTTATTTTCCGCCTGGAAGGTCCAGTGGCTGTGCCATTTGAGCAACTTTCAGATCTATGTAATCACCGAGACTCTAGGCATTAGAAGTTGGCTGATGGACGAACAGGTCTTGGAGGTCCTGCGGGAACGTCTCTGTCAATCAGTTTTGATTTAATTTCCGGCTGGTACAACTTGCGCACCATACCTGAAACTTTTACACCTATTTAAATTAAGTACTGATGTGCCGGACGCCAAGATGCCCACCCACAGTCATGTAAAGTATTGATGATACTGTATCATTTCAATCAATCCGTCCAGTCCCCTATCCCTAGGCCTGTGGACGTGGCCGAAATTGGTGCATGTCCCACGTCCCATGGACTGTGGACGGCCAAGACAAATGGCTCAAAAAGTTGGCTGAAGCTCCATTGAACTGTGCTTGTTTCCAAAATTGGCCGAAATTTCGATCTGTCCCCAGTCCCATCCCCAGTGGACAAAGTTCAAATTTCGTCCACTTGGTCCCCTGTCCCACCCCTGGACAAATTGATCAAAACGGTACAGCAGACCTACACACTCTATTACCGTTGATGGCTGAGGTCAAGTCTATATTCGGATCTAAAAATGGTTGGGAGGTGGTGCTTCTTACCTGTTGGGGTCCTATAGTCCGTCCTATAGGTAAACTGTTTGCGAATTATCTGTGATCAATTGTGTGACCTCACGCCCAGTCGCGACCTAACTGTCATGATATTGGATATGGCTTATGCTGCAAAACATAGACTTAGAGAACTATAAACTCGGTAATAGGGTATGAGCGGCCATCTGAGCGTGTTCGAGAGCCACTGAAATATGCATAACACATCCTGCCCGTTGAATATGTTCAGAAAATGGTAAGTATCTGAGCTTTGAAAAATCCGGCTGTCTGGCAGTGGCCGGACTTGGCAGTTGTACTAAATTGAACTGAGTCGAACCAAATTGCGCTCGGCGCACCCCTCCGCCCTTTGGTCGCTCGTGCACGGCCGCTTGTCCCGCTCAGTGCTCTCGACCTCACTCCGTAACAGAAGGTAAATATTCACCCATTACGTCCTAAGAACCAGAGGCAAACCAAAGGCCAACAGAGATGTGAATGTTAATTGTTTTACAGACCAGCGCGGTGATATGAGGATGGAAACCTCTTTCCAATACCCAGATGTCCTCGAAAATGAGTCAGTGAGTTTTGTTTGATTTTTGTGTAACTATTTTTGAAATTTGTACTTCGAAATATAGCAAATATGGACATCCCGACTAATCTCATGGCTATTCTGACAAATCTTAAGCGCTCGGACACTTTGCCAGCCGTTATAGTATTATTATTATAATACATAATAGACACGTATTATTTGACCGAGATCCAGAAAAGTCTATGGCAAACTGTTTTCAAGACGTTTCTGTAAAATATGTTTATGTTTTACAGAAAGAAAGACATACATTTATATGATATGAGCGATTCACTGACCCAACCAGACCATGATACCGTCATGAGTACTACATAGCTTGTCATGCTTGCAATCACACCAAGAAGCGGTGCCTAATCATGGGCGAATCTCCCTAAAACTCATGAGAATTGAATGCCTCTTACCATATACAGACCTGATCTTAGCCGTCAATGGTACGCTATAAGAAGTCTTGTGCAACAAAGTGGTTCATTCCCAATTCCCAGTTACTAAAGACACGGAAAGAAACAAGATGGCATGCCATTGATATAAATTCAAATATAAATAGTCTAATAAGCTCCCGCTGTGCCAGTGTCAAGATGGCCACAAACACTACATACAATGACCGTCCAGCGATGCACAGTAAGCTGTATTATTCATCAATATTGCGAGTCGCGTATGCAGTATGCCAGCGTCAGTGCCACTCCCAAACCTCATACAACTCGTACGAACTACATACAAAACCACTTCGAGGAAATAACTTTGGGTACAATTAAACCCCTCCGAATAACACTTTTAGTGGAAAAAGTGACTCGCGTATAAGAGATAGAACACAAAAATTGGGTTTTTAGGATAGGTGCAATTCATGCAGACGTGCAATTTCCATTAAGCTCAGTGCAATCGTCTACAGATGCCCAACCAAATCCTAACAACCTCAATATCACCGGCTATAACAGTGATGCTTGCTGGATACTTGCTGGATGCTGTGGTTCAAAAATGATCGAATTTAATTGGAGAAGAGGAGCCACCGTTCACTGAACATGATGACATGATGTGGATGATCCCGACTACCAATCTGGGTGTTCTCGTACATGTCCAAGATTCACCCAGAATCGCAACGTATCAAATCCGCCCGCCAGGGTTCCAGGGCCGCGTATATTGTTAATCCCTTCAATAAACTCGTGGTCCGCATTAAACCATGCTCCTCTAGTCTCACCTTCTACACTTACAATACAAACGACCGCGAATGGACTGAATCCGATGAACGCCCTCTCTTGTCGCCACTTGTTACTTGTCGCCCTGGTCAATTCAATGCTAGTGTGTATATTGCATAAGAAGATTTTATATCAATTGACACAATTGAGATGATAATATATAGAACAGTTCTGTTTTGTCTGTACTTTGAAATTCGGGTCACAGATCTACTGGTCATTTGAGCAGAATCTTAAAATAATTTGAATTAAATCTCCGCTTGAAAGAACCGCAACAATCTCAGACTTGGTTCATTATATTCTTGGAGCTACAATGCGTTAGGACGATCCTTCAACCTAGCTTCAAGCTTCGATAAGCGTGTCCATTGTGTCATTGACTCATGTGTCCAGCATTATCTCGCCCTTAGTATTCATCGACATCCTCGACATATTCCCCTCCGTGCTCCTAATCTCCTTTCTCTCTCTGCTGTTCTGGGCCACATCTTCTGATGCTTATATCCGGAGCGCGAACGCAGAAGTGCGCGACGACTGCACTATTTCCTGTAATTTGGTTAAGGATGTGGCGCGAGATGGAGGGAAGCGGAGGGAAACGTTGAGGATTATGGGCGGGTGCATGAAGGTGGGTTCTACGATCTCAGTATTCAGTGCAGGCACCTCTCCATCAGCTGCCGCTGGAGACGGAATCGCCGTGGAGAGCATAGAGTAAGGCCAGAAAGATGTGGACGTGCGCGTGAACCCTACGCTATCGTTCTCGAAAAATCAAACCAAAACTCCTCACACATGGACACGAGGTGCGCGCAACTTCTGCGGCCTCCTCCTTGGGCCCGTGTTCGTACAGGCCTTCGTACTCACCGTCCTGGGAAATTGAGGCCACCGTAGCCAGATTGCCACTATTGACCTGGATGCCGCAGACATTAGTCCCCGTTCCCTTCCTTTTGTCCCCTTTCCCTTTCTCTCTCCTTCGCCCTTTCCCCTTTCCTTCATCCCTCCTTCCCCTTCCGCCGACCCTCTCTTTCTTTGAATGTCACCAAAAATATCTCTCTAACACAGAGTATATACATAATAAGGCTCGGGTGCTCATGCTGCACCGCTCTCGCGGTCGTTGGCAGGTGGTACGTCTCAAAGATTTCCATTGAGTATGGTACGTGTCTTTCTTCTCCCTTCCTTGTTCCCTGCATCCCCCTTCTCTTTCTCTTTCTCTCCCCTGTCGTTTTCCCTTCTGTCCTCTCCCCTTTCCCTTTCTCGCTCTTTCCCGCTCCCGCTCCTCTTTCCGTCCCTCTTCTCCGCCCTCTCCCTTCCGCACTTACCCACGCCATTCTCTGGTAAAAATAAGATCAAAGCTAATGCCCTGCACAGTTGCATGCGCTCCTCCTCTTGTTCGGGCTCATCTATCTCTATGAGGCCGTCATAACCTCCGCGTCGGACAGCACTAGTCTTTTCCTAGGAACGTGAATGCTCGGTAGATGGACATATATGCGCATTTTCTCACCAACGTCCATACGCATCCCAATTCTTGGGGCGGGGAGAGAAACCAGACACAGTCTATATCGATACTAGTATTGCTGCCGTCATGAACCCAGCTCCGGTCTGCCCGCCCGAGAACTGAATTCATCGTTGAAATCCACTCACATTCACGGGCGATTACAATAATTTTTAATAGCAGTAGTGTTTGGTATATAGCCGTAGTATACTTGTTAGGTGGTTATACTCCGGTGGGAAAAAGTATTCCCTGAATACAATACCGTCCTTGTGGACTTGCATTTATTTCCCCCAAATTACGGCCTTTATTTCCATTGCAATCAGAGGCGTGATGAAGAGGGCATATAAGTTGGTGTCCACCACCTATTCTTTCCGCGATTCCCTCCAATTTTTATAATATTCCAATGGATTAAGGTAAGCCACTAGCGGGACCAACATTGAAAATCTCTCTCATACGATTTAACTGATACTGATATCTTCAATCTCCTAGATATCGCAACATGTTCTTCATCGCCATCGCCATATCTTCCAATCATACCTACACACACAAGCCGAACCTTCACCTCTGCTACGAGTCCGAGTACAACTCAGACTTCGCAAAGCCACTTTCCAGAATATTTACACGAGCCAGTCGTGGAACCCAGGCTTTGCGATGTCTGCAAACCAGGATCTGTAGTGCCTAAAAGCCAAGCTCTGTGGCCTAAGAGCGTGCTTGGAATCGCATGCACAAGTACTCTTCGCAATCTCTCCTGAGGTTTCCGATTGTGGGTGCTCTGTTCACTTTGCGATGTAAAACTCTACGACTAACATATTCGTAGCGTCTAGCTGCCACCACATCGTAGGTAGACCTACCGCGAGCCAGCCGAGTGACACCTATCTGGCCCCCGGACGCGTACGTTCATTCCAGTCATTCTCGTACCTCACAGTTCGATCTTATATACATTTATTGAGGAGGAGAGTGGTTATTAATTGGCTGATTCCAGATTAACAGTCAGCTTGTAGAGTACAGGAAGCGTGCAATATTATCTTGTTTTCGAGAACAATATTCATGGACATTATCTGAGCTATAGAACGCCATGTCTTCCAATTTCTCACTTGGTCTGATCATTTCTGTCAGCTCCGTCCGTTCGTCTTTCAGGAGCCGATTACACATCAACACTATTCAATGGACTAACTGCCTAGCAGTTCAAATTGTCGCCCTGCGAGACCTGCGCACCTATATTGGTCGGTTCTCAGCTTTAGTAACGTGCCGAATCTCCAGATAGATTCACGAGGGTGCCCTTATTCCTTTTGTCCTTGCAGTATACTAAATGATACATATATACTCACTATGGACACTGAACGGAGTGGTCAGATTCTTGTTGTCTCCACTTGACAATTATGACAGAGATCGTAAAAATTGCTTTTCCGATTTTTCACCGCAATGGCTTCTCATACTCTTCGGAATAATGTCGTCGCCTTGCTTATCACCGTCTTTCACACAGCAACATTGCTATTGGTACATAGAATGACCAGTGACACATTGCTCTACTCTATTTCTCTTCATCTTATCAGGGCCAGATTGGCGTTAGTGCCGCATGAACTCGCTCCTATTCAAGATTCCCCAACGGCCACCTGTCTCAATGGATTATGGGCCAATACGTTAATGCCGAGGCTCCAATCAGTTCGCCTATTTATGGTTGCAGAACTAAAATAGATGCGCAGGGAGGCAAACACCTGGACCGTATCTCATCGTCCCATGACGTCTAGAGCCGCTGGAATATGTCAAATAAGACCTTGCGGTAAAATTTTGCCTCCACAGCGACACGATGAACCCATGAGATGGTGTTCTCTGTATACGTATTCTCAAAACCATTATACATCGTACAATGCGAACATATGCCGTCTGGAGGTATCTCGCGAGTGCAATGTCTTAACTTTCCGAAACCAAATGACTTTCATTCATCCTCCGCAAAAGACTCGGAGTTCGCGCTTTTCAAGCACATTAAAAATGCCTGCCATTCAGCAACCAGTATACGATCTCTAACTCTTGCCAGTCCCTCCCAGTTGGCGATACCTTATCATGATGACAAATTCTCTTTTCAAAAAGCTCGTGTTCGTTTCTACAGTTGCCAGTACGGCGTTGGCACAGACAATCACTGGTGCCACATCATGTATCCCTGCGGGTGACTACACACTCTGCCAAAATCTTTGGGGCGCGAAGAGTGGAACAGGATCTCAAAATTCAACCCTTGTTTCATCCTCGGGATCCTCAGTTTCATGGTCTACCAATTGGAATTGGCAAAACAATCCTAACAACGTCAAGAGTTGTGAGTTGCTACCTTGTCTACTATTCCTGACTATTGATATTGTTTCGATATCCTTGAGATGCCAACGTTCAGTCGACCAGTGCCCAAGGTGTCCAGGTAACGCCATCCCTCTTATCGTCACCTTCAGCACATAACCTTTCATCATAGCTGAACAACATCGCATCCGCTCCGTCGACTTTTGATTGGACGTATCAGACTCAGTCCTCTGGCATTAGGGCCGATGTCAGCTATGACATCTGGTTCGGTAGTGCCTCGTCTGGCGAACCAGCAACCGCCGCCTCGTCTTACGAAATGTATGTTGTCTTTTCTCGATATATTTTCATATTTGAAACATTTAACTATCAGTATGATCTGGCTATCTGGTCAAGGAGGGTACGGCTCTATATCTTCGTCCATTAGCAGTTAATTTTATACCCCTTCCATTATACCTCCAGCATCCAACCCGTTGGAAGTCAGATTCTGACCGGTATCACCATTGCTGGACATACCTGGAATCTGTGGTCTGGACCAAACTCCAACTGGCACGTCTATTCGTTCGTATCCGCCACAGGTGATATCAACAACTTCAGCGTCGACCTAAATGGGTTCTTCCGTTGAGTTCATATCTTTATGACCCCTTCCAGTCTCTAACAGCTTGGTCCACAGAATATCTAATCCAAAATCAAGGTGTTGCAGGCACCCAAGTAAGTCTCCCTTTTCCCTTTCTGTTTCCATTGGGTCTAAAGTAATCTACTACAGTACATACAAGCTATCCAATCCGGCACAGAGCCTTTTACCGGTTCCGCCAATCTTGTCATTAGTGATTTCAGTGTTTCAATCAACCGGGGAACACCTTCATCTTCCCCTACCGGAACTCCTACTGCAACCCCTACCGGAGGTCCCACTAGCACCCCGACGAGTAATCCCACATCAGGCACTGTTGCGGAGTATGGTCAGTGCGGCGGTACTGGCTGGACCGGTGGTACCGTCTGTGTTTCTCCATTTACTTGCAAGTACAGCAACGCATATTATTCGCAGTGTCTGCCTGCTTAAGACTTGTATCTGTACTATGTGATCTTCATTATTAACTTGTGCTTGTAGTTTAACGCATTCAATGGAGCATCATGAAGATTATTCCATAGATACGACTGACTGGAAAGAGGTTTAGAGTATGTACCCCAGGGCCTCGTTCACAAAGGTTGCTACTGGGACGGCACCACGTCATTATGTGCTGGGCTCTTCCCAAGAGGATACACAGATCCAGGACGTGGCTCATATGGCGATGGCACGTGCTACTGAGCTGGATACAGGTTCCTCTGCTGCAAGCATTAAACAGGTAGTATTACCTCAGATTAGTGAACATCTTCTCTCAGAGTAGAACGCGACGGCCCACAGACATCCTGGTGATAGAGCTGAGTCATGAGATAAGGGTGGCTGGAAAAACTTTATAACGCTCTAGCGTACATGACGCCACATCTCTCGAGAGTACCACTCTGGAATGATATTCATAGCTTCACTGTCCCAATTCTGCGATTCGTGCACGCAGCTACATCATGGCCATACCTATTGTAAGACGGATTCCGGAACCCAAACTCCGGATCCTGAGTCTATACATACGCTTCCTTAACATCAAACTATCTCAAGGGTACTGATCCGGTGCCCCCTCGTAAACCTAACCTAACGTCACGGCTAGTTGACAATGAGCACCGGATCTCGACTGAGTGGGTAGTACGAGAAGACTACAATGACGAACTCAGATCAGCGAGATAGCAGAATAGGATCTAAGCCGAAGACGACGCGGGGGCGGACGGCCAGATGCGACCTGACGCTTAAGGCTTGATAGTGCTCGAGCTCTGTCGGAAACATAATCAGCGATCAGATTCAATGATTCAACAATTATTGACGGATTTGAGAATGGGACACGTCATCCTAATATCCCAGAGTTTTCTAAGCAACCCTCCCCTCAACAACAACAAAAAGGACAGAATAGAAAGGAAAATGAAAGCTACACGCCAAATTTTAAGAAGAAAAGAAGTGACACCCGTCGTCGAATTATAAACAACACCAACAAACGTCAGATACTGTTGTAGTAAAGTAAACTCACAGCATGCACTGGCCCCAGGATGGAGTGCAACGCTCGTGGTACAGTAAAAGAGGTTGCCATCATATCTTGTGGTGTATGTGTCCTTTTCATCTTCTGGAAAGAGGCACAAAGAAGGCAAGCATGGTATGAGGGCAAGAGAAAAAACCATCGTCACAAAAGGTAAAGTAGAGAGGCAGAGATACAGAGCCAATGGTGACTATGGGAGAGACCAGGTGAAGAAAAGAGGAGTGAGGTGCATATGGAGCGCGAAAAGAAAGTGAACATGAACTTGGTATTCACGTCGCGACTATAGGAGGACACCAGGAAGGTCAAGAAGAAAAAATGGCCAAAGACGAAATCCAAAGACGAAATGAAAGCATAACAATGAAAAAGAGAAACCAATGATATGTATGAGGAGCGAAAAAAAAACACAAGACATACATTTAAAACGCACGAAACACGGGGAGTGAGCGCGCAACATGCGGCAGAGGTTCTGTACAGAACAAAAATTGGTGACTAATGATGATTGCGCATCGAAACAATGTCAGCTTTAGTGGGATGTTAAACCTGAAAATATCATATCACGATGGTTGTAAATATCTGATAGAACAAAGATCAGTTTTGGCTTAAGGACATTTGAAAGAGATGCCGAGCTCGGACATGAAACCCGAAATCGAGTAAAGGAAAGGATTGGAGAAGGTGACGTGGAAAGTCAAGAAAACATAAGAAAAAGGCAGCGTCAACTACGGATGATGTAGAAATTCGACCTCATCAAACCTACCCAACCTCTTTCAAAGCGGAAAATTGGTTCGGACAGTGTGAATATTTTGTAATCGTTCGCCACGAGGAGATTGGAAGGGGGGGAACGAGACGTTATGGATAGGACAAATAGAACAGAAAAGACTTACCATTTGTCCGACGATGCCATGACCCTCCAAAACCTTTTTCATGTGCCGTGATGCGATAAAAGAGTGGTTCCAAGACGCAACAGCGGCTACCAAATATACGAATGCCTCTAAGCTCTACACAGGAAGCTGAAGAGTCAGATATCCTGGCAACTTCATACGTCGATGTGATTGTATTTTGAGCATCAAGAATGTTTGGTTTAAGAGATGCTCTTAAAGAACCACAGACATCTTAGGCAAGTGGCGGGTTGAACATTGAGACCGGGAGTGATATCGAAGGACGAGAATCGGACAAGAAGAGAAAGAAACAAGCGACTCGGATTCCGTTGGAAGAAATTGACAAGAACTCGAAAAAAAAACTTTACCACAATCATGTGATGTTTAAGTTTTTGAAACTCCGCAACCATTCCAACAATTGTCCTATAGCACGACTATGAAGTGACCTTCAGCAACATTCTCACCGACTTACTTCCAAATAAAGCACTGGTACAAATTCAGAAAAGAAATACTATCTCTAGGTCAGAAAAATTGCTCGCCCGAAGAGGAGCATGAACCCTCGGGACTCAGCGCCTACTAACCAACGCAGTCGAACCTACAGGTGCATTTCCTACAGATACAGACTCCGCTGTAGGTCTGAGTATTTGAAAATCAGCATCGTTCAGACGGTCAAATGGATTGAAGCACTTAGACTCATTTTCTGCCTCTTTCATCTCTGTCAACTTGACAATAATCTGCTCCACCACATTCTTCACCCTCTTACTATTCGTATATGCGACAATAAACATCATCAATGCAACCAAAAGCTCCACCAACTGCCTCTCGAATGGCGTGGAATTGGCCTGTTCTGCTCGTTCAGCCACCGTTCCTTCCATAGGTGTACCCTTGGCCAAAGTCTCGGCGGAATGGCCAGCCACATCTTTCGTATTCGGCGATGCGCCATGCTTTAACAGCTCGTCCACAATGTTCTGGTCGGCGATCAGCGAGATCGCGTTCATAAGCGGGGTGCTGAACCCGCTCTCGGCGTAACATTCGTCAACATTCGCACCAGCTTCAAGCAGTGCACGAACGATAGCGAGTCTATCACTGCCCTCAAGAGAAGTACTGGAAGTGGCGTGAAATAAAGGCGTCCTCTTTTTGGAGGACAGAGCATTGGGGTTGGCCTTATTCTGGAGAAGCAGCCGGACGATATGGACGTGCCCTCTTATGCACGCTGGCTGCTAGTGGCGTCACCGAGTGGTCGCCGTCCGGTGTGTCGATGCAGGATGGGTCGTCACTGAGGTAAGTCTTGAGCTTGTCTGCAGTAAGGGTTCCGTTCCAGGCGTCCATGACACAGTGATCGACACTCCTCTCGGATACAAATTTTCCCGTCTTGACGATTCCCAGCTTCATCACGCGTCCAGAATCTACTCCGATCTTCAACACCCTATCTTCATTCGTCATCACATACAACTCTTTCTCCCCGCTCCCATCCCCGGCTCTCATCACCAAGCTATTCACTCCCTTCTCAACCACATATCTCGCCACAACCCTATCGTTCCAGTCTCCTGTTCGTCCCAGCCACATCATGCACAAAGCCGTCCACCGCCGCGACATAAAAGACATGCAGAGTATCTCCCACAGCCGCAACTGCAAGAGGGCTCCCAACAGCAGGGCTCGCAGTCAATATAGTGCCGAACCACGAATTCATCAAATACACCAAGCGCACCAGCCGCCCTGTCTGGTCCTGGAAGACAAGATGCATACGGCCGCTGGCATCGACCGTCCCTGCAAGTCTGCCGTCAGGATGCACAACATGGGCCGGGAGCGGCACAACACTGGATTCTTCATCCCACTCGTCGAGCTCCACCCACTCCCGATCTTCGCTGTCATACATGTACGCGCTGAGGGCGGACGAGGGCGAGATGCAGATGACGAGCCTTGCTTTGGGCGTGATCAGATACGCTGCTGTGGATTTCGGGCGCACAGCGTCGACGATGAGCGTCTGTTTCGTCAATGAATCCCCGGACCACTGGAGACATTGAAGGTAGCTTCGTGCTTCGTTGTTGACGTGGAGTAGGTATTTCTCTTTTCCGTCTTTACTCTCTGCGTGCCCTGCTGCGAGAAGAGAACGTGTGAGGCTTTGTAAATCGGCCATTAGGCATGAACACTCGGTTGTCGGTGTGCAGTACTATTGTTGCTCGATGTAAGCAGAATACGATGCTTATGAATTCCGTCTTGTGAAATCGATAACAAACGGGAAATGACCCAGATTCGAGTCTGTCATCTACAACTCGATAAGATCATACTACATGACAAATGTCCCGACACGCAAGGTTATTCACGTCCGGAATAGGCGTCGCTAGTACATTCTATTGATATTAGATTCAGGGCAATTACCCTAGATTAACTGACTTGAATTCAGATGCACGTTCTTATCAGGAGACACTGCTTCGAAAATGGGTTGATTACAGTCGAAATGTCACGAATACTGTGCTTGATTCAATTCCGATGTGAGACCCAATGCACAGGCAAGCACAGGTTCATTTGATCACTATCAAAAGTATTCAAAAGGCTTTCACACCCGATTCAGGGCATAGTTCCAGTAGATTAATGGAAGGAGAGTGGCTCGAACGTCAATGTCTCAAAAAATATCAACGTTTACTGCCTCGAGCCTTTCCCAAGTATCTCACGACTTATATTTATCCTTGCAACGCGTAGGGAAATTCAATGAAGATCCTTCCTCTATGTTATCACCCAGATTCCTTGGTCAGTTTTATTCGGCCCATTTCGGTAATAGTTCTGCCGTATAGCCGTTCGAGTGGATTGAATGATAGCACATACCCATTTACATCATATTCCCCGCCATGGCAAGGGATTGCTAGATTTTCGTGTCTAGAGCTACTAGTAGGACAGTATGTAATTTATAGTTGTATTACATCTAAATCCAGTCTTAAAAATTCCGTGCTAAACCAACGCACTCAAGACATACGTGCTTACGAGTAAATTTACCATCGACGATAACGATCGGCGGTGCCACCTATCCCACTGTAGCCGGGATACTCTGCATTACCGCATCCAGACCATGAGTACCAGGAGACGCTGAACCCAGCCTCTTCAACCGTTTCTGGCACAAACTTCCCGTTCTTCACCGTCCCGAGAGCTGTCTTATCACCTTTGGTGGTAATCTTGAGAAGCGCGTTGTTGGAAGTCAGTACAAAGAACTCGTCCTTGCCAATGCAGAAAGCCTTGATTTCCTCGATAAATGTGTATTCACTTGCTGCTGAGTCTCTCCAGGTTCCATCTGGTCCTTGAATAGCAACGTGTATGAAGTTATCCGTGTCAGAAATGTAATACACGAGCAATCCGTCCTTGCTAGACAATACGGATATTGGGGTTCCGGAGACGGCGCTGCCAGGGAGGGTGGTAGAGGTCCATTCATCATCGATGGAGATTAAGGAAATTAAACGCTGAGATGAATCCTGGAAGAATATATGAACTCGACCGGTGTCATCGAGTGATCCAGCTAGTTTTCCACTAGCATGGACAGCATAGTTCGAGAGAGGGCTGTCGTCGACTTCAACCCATTCGCGATCGTCTGTATCGTAAATATAAGAGGTGAGATTGGACGAGGGTGTGATGCAGATAACGAGTTTTTCGGAGGGGGTAACGAAATATGCGGCAGTAGAATTTGGGCGGACGGATTCGACGAGGAGCTCTTGCTTGGCTAAAGTGTCGCCTTTCCAATGCTGGCAGTTGAGGAACGACTTTGCCGAGTCAACGAAGAGAAGGTAGTTGACGTTACCCCCAGCATCGGCGGTGTACCCGGCAGCAAGTAAGAAACGAGCAAGTTCTTGAGACATAGCCTAGTAGGTGATCAGGCTGGTTATGGTGTGGATAGTCAACTTGAATCTGATTCTCGAGAAACTTGACAATACATTTCTATTGTTTAAGGTCAGTATTGTGGTATTACTATTTTCGTCTATCTCAGTGATTAACGTGCGGATGTTTGTGCCGCAAAGCATGTTTGAAGGCGATGCGTTTTCGGTGGTACTTGGATTAATTAAAACGGTCCGAACTGCAAGTTGGACCCTGTGCAGATCCAGCTTATAATCCTAGTTCACCCTCTTTATACCCATCAACTGAATTGGCAAAAATCCGTCGATCCTTGTCAATTGAAGCCTCAGTATTTCAATCTCAGCTCCTCAATCACCTTTATCTTCTCGAGGAATCAGCTGGTTGCCTCGAGGCCGGCAAATTCTGAGGCTAACATATTCGGTCTAAAAGGATTAAGCGTTGCAAGTATAGCTATTCTTAATCGGCAGAAAGGCGCCTAA
Source organism: Psilocybe azurescens (assembly GCA_023853785.1). Taxonomy (NCBI): domain Eukaryota; kingdom Fungi; phylum Basidiomycota; class Agaricomycetes; order Agaricales; family Agrocybaceae; genus Psilocybe; species Psilocybe azurescens. The sequence continues at coordinate 82,415 of JAJIRX010000601.1, forward strand.
TGCTCGTCCCATGACGAGATTCGGCTGAGTATCTTGAGAACTATTATCCCTGTACATTGACACTGCGAGGCTCAATTAAAAGAAGTTGGCTAAAATAAAAATGATAGATGGCGAGTATAGGATGTTATTCTGACATCTGTAACCCTTATCGCCATTATCACTGCGGATATCGCAAGTCTCTTATCTAGACGCTGGGCGCCTTTCGTGACATATCCCCCATATATTTACTGACAGAATAATTGTTTCTCGGAGGTTTGCAAAGGGCGGTATTTGGTGATGCCGAAGTCATCTTGGACGATTGAATGGTGAGAGAGTGGCACGCTCATAGGGACCGTAGTCCTCATGTCCGAGTTCTTGACTCAGCGACTATGTTGGGTCGTGACAGATACTGCGTTAGGATTGGTTGGTTTTGGTTGGGGCCTGTCACGGGTAATTTCTCAAGATTCGTTGCGGTGGTAAGCCTTTTCGGTTTCGCGAGTCCTAATGCACTGCGCTTGGGCTATACTTATAGGATATATTTCGAATGTTAAAGGGCTTAGGACGTCTCCAATTTCACCGCAACCGCCCAGGTCATCTTAACACGGCCGTAATCGTCTATCGCTCTTGATTTTTTTTGTAAGAACGTTCAAAGACTTAATACTCGAAGTACATTGTCACTAACCTTCGTCCGCGTTGATAGACACCACAATGTCTTTTCATGACGAGGCCCATGAGGGTACCCTCAGAAGGCAGGACCAGTTTCCACGAGATCTTTCTGGCATCAACGACATTGGAGGGAAACTCCAACTCACTCCCCTCTGCGGTGCCTGTGTTGGCGGGCATCTTCATACTGTCAAACTCCTCTTGGCGAACAACGCCAATCCAGACGCCTCTTCAGATGGCTTCACACCACTCTTCTATTTAACGGATTTCCAATGCACTGCTCCCTCTACTGTACGCTGTGCAATTATCCGCGAACTCCTGGCGGGGAAAAGCGGAACCAAGGCCGATTTGGACTCACCATGCGACGATGAACAAAATACGCCTCTCATGAACGCTATTGTCCAGCTCAAAGACGAGGCTGTCATCAAGCAACTCGTCGAATGCGGAGCGTCTACCACACATAAGCATCCTGTGACCCAGAAGTCGGCACAAGACCTTGCGGAGGAGCATGACATGTCGCATTGTCTTCGTTCAAAGGCCGACTTCGAAATGATGTGGGGAAGCTCGTCGATCTCGTGGTCTCATTTGTGCTCTTGGTGGTCGCATATGCGAACAACAAGACGATGACCAATTTAGTGGATGGTGTCGTCAAACGCTACTACAATATCAGTGTCAAGGAGGCGGATGTTTCCAAGGTACGAAGTTGTTACTGTCCCAGCTATCTGTCACCTTTAAAGTGCTTACTCGATTCTCAGGATCGTCAGAAAGAAGTTGAGCCCAAGAGTATCGAACAATTCCAGTCTCTTCTGAACGACGAAGTTAAAAAAGACAAGAAATTCGAACGATTCTTCGCCCCCGACGACCCTTTCCTTTCCAAGCTCGCCTCGAAAGCCAACGCGCTGATATCCGATGATACCACTGATCTTGGAAAGCCGGAGAACATCAAGCATCTTACCCGTCTCTCACTTTATGAACCCTATATCTACTGCGACGACAGCGGCTCAATGCGATACGAGAACAGATACGACTACCAGGTCGAGTTGGTCAAGCGTATAGCGCGAATTGCGACCAAGATCGTACCCGACGATATGGTGGGCGTGAAGCTGCGCTTCATCAACAACCCGTTCGCCTCCGAGGTGTCTGCCCAGGACATCGAAAATGAGATGAAGAATATTAAACCAAGTGGCCAGACCAACATCGGCACCAACCTCCGGAAGAAAATCCTCGAACCTTTCGTTTACCAAAAATTGCGAAGCCCCTGGTTGCCGGCGAGGAGTTTCCGTTCAGGCGGCCTATCTTGGTGTGCATCATCACTGACGGGACGCCAGAGCCAGAAGGTCGGAATACCCTCCGCGATGTCATCATAGAGTGTAAGAAGAAGCTGGAGGAAAAGAAGTACGATCCAACTGCAGTGATGTTTGTGATCAGCCAGATTGGAACGAGTCAACAGGCAGCAGACTTTATCGACGGATTGAGGAAGGAGGATGATATTCGGGATGTGATTTATTGCACGGTTGGGCAGCTAGACGCCCAGTTCAAGGAATTGAAGGACAATGAGCGGGGTCTGGAATCACGATTGCTACACATATTGACGAAGCCGATAATGGAAAGACATGCAGAGTAGTCGGTAGTACTGTATAGTTGCTCGTTCTCTCCTAGTACTTAGCTCCAAGGTCTTCTGTGTTTCCGAGCGTTCCAAAGTCGGTCCAACTTGTATGATACTGAAATTACAATTTATGTCGTGAAAATTGGCTGGTATTTAGAATGGAATACCGTTAAAATATAGGTCATCCTCTAGTCGGAGGCGGAAATTGGCGGATCGAGGCTCGAATTGGGCTCGAGCAAGGACAAAGCAAGGAGAGACCAGGTTGATTCCGGAGACACTCGGAAGATACAGACCTGATTACTAATTACGTCGAGTATATCACGTGCTAATTATGTAATCTTCCATGTTCAACGTCAATTCAACGAACTTGCGTTCAACCAGCTTGCAGTTGGCTTGAAGTGGAATCAAGTTTGACGTAGGCACACCACGACCAAACCACAACCTCCGTTCTACTTGAGTCAGTTTACTACAAAGATTACTGTCGCCTTAGCGACGCCACAGTGTAACCTCAGTTGCTTAATGAACTCGAGGTATGAATTGGGTATAGGCTACTCCTGATCACTATGCTGAATCGTTGGTGTTAATAGGTATCTGAGAGTTTATCCTAAGGCGCCTCATAATCACCATGAAACATGAATCTTCACCATTCAAAGACATATACCACCTTGTTTATACATACGAACGGAGTGAACGCTATCCACCCAGCAATTCCTTATGCCTTCTTCTTCAAACCCTCTTTATTTGCACTGGCCTCCGCTCTGATACATGCTAAGGCCTCCTCCCTCACAAAAGTTATTGCGCTTCCCCATAGCCCCCGCCTGACCCTCACAATGCTGGTTCTATTGTGGCTGGGGTAATAACCACATTGGTATTTCAGGGTTGTGCTATGGTTGCGCGCTCTTCAGTACGCAGAGCCTCCACTTGGGCTAAGAGGCGAACAATTTCGGCTTCACGGTTGATGGTGATACCGCGACGGTCATCATGATTGGGTCCTTGGGAGCTAGGCTCGCTATGGCCTGACAAGGAACTGGCTGTAGCTCCTGTTGAGGAAGCCTGTGATGCATGAGCTGGCGGAGGTGGGAGGGGAGTCTTATATTAGGCGATGAAGACTGGTTGTTTCGAGATGATAATGTAGCTGAGGAATTATCTTCATCTTCAATTCCGGGCAGTCTCAGATTCAAATGAGCATGACTAGATGATGTAGACGCATTGATAGTCATACTGAAGAGACAGACAAAGAAACGAGGAGAAACTAAGGATAATGTTCTATGAAACGAGGTAGGTAGTATCGAAAACGATCGCCAAAGATCATTGAGTCGAAGAAGAAAACTGAAAGAAGCGTGAGAACGAAAGGAGACAATCAATGTTTGCCGCTCGGCTGGACGCCGGTGCTACGAACAGCCCCCACCATTACCGACCGCCTTCGAACTAGTTTATTAAGCACCCTTCAAGATAATCTTGTTAAACTGTGAAAAATTATGAGTTCCTTCCTAAATCTGAGAATGCAATGCTGCTTACTGCGTCGTCTGATCCAGGTTCCCCGCACTTAACAAGTAATACCTCTGAAGTCTCGCGGTTTTCGTTGTTGGGCTTGATATGGGTACCCTGTATCTTGAGTTGGACGCAGACAGGAAGGTTCTTCTCTAAATCTATTTTCCCCGTATCAACCCCTATTTTCATCCATGCAGCGTCATTACCATTGTCATCCTTTGTCTCGAAGTTCTGAAATAAGCATCCTTTCATATTCATCTTCTCAATCAACTGCACACCCTGGAACTTCGGCTGATCGGCGTTGAATCGCAACCATTTCCGCTCACCGACGGTGGAAAGGCCATATTGAACCAAGTTCTTGGCATCCACCTGCACTGGCATCCAGTCGAACTTTGTCCCGGAGCCTAGTCGAACACGGCCAAACGCAGGGTTGGTCTTGAAGCTTAGGAATAAACCACGATCGGGTATGTCAGTGGTCGTAGGCTTCTTCTTCCGGGCTTTCTTGGAACTCCCTTGATATACCTGAACCTCTATCCCTGGGCGTACCAGTGCCGGGGAGACCCACTGAAATATATCCCGGAGAAGGTCTACTGTAAGAAGAGCGGCACGTCCTCCGCGTCCTGGTATCCCTTGATTGCTGAAAAAAACGTTAACGACGTAGGAATGCTTAGATTAAAGCACATACTGGATGGCAACAACAGCTATAAATTTATTGTACGCTACCCATACAGGAGAGCCGCTGATTCCCGCCTCAGTTGTAGCCCGATATTCGACGACATTTCCGTTTTGGTATGACATGCCAATGGCCGACGAAGTGAGAGGGCGGAGAGGCTTCATGGTCCCTTTAGGCGATTTTCTGAACCCGCTAACGTGAACGTTGCCTTTAAAGGACTTCTTGAACGCGAGCTTTAAACTGAAACCAAAACCGTGAGGTATTTTGATACTTGTGCGTGGAATAACGATGACACCGTAGTCCACAGCTGGATCCCCCGCCCCTGCACTGTAGTCCTTGCAGATATAGACATTATCCGCGTTGTTGTCAACAGGGACTACAATAATAGCTGGCTTTTGAGGGTCGGTAAATACGACCTTCGTAGGATCGGCAGGGTCCACTTCGAATGGATTGTTGTAGTGGACTTCAAGATTGAGTGAGCGATGCCCATCATGTATGAGGTTGTGGGCACAGGTAATGATGATGTGTTTATCAGGGATGCTTGGAATGTTGAGGAAGCTACCGTTACCGCAGTAGTTATCAAGATCGTTGACTCTATTGAACCTGAGCTGAACGACCCAATTGCTTATGTCAAGGTCGGCATATTCGAGACCGGCACTTTCTTCTTCGTCGCCATCTTTCTGCTGAGCCCAATCTGGGTGTTCCCATAGAGAATCTGCCATTGAGGAAGTCTGAAGTTATGAGCAGAGCTCAGATGAGGTTGCAGAGAATTTTTCCGCCCGAGTCAGGAAGGAACTACTCGTGTAAAGCTTGGACCCAGTGGGTTATGTTTCGAGCTCTGGAACGTGCCGCAGAAGTGAAATTGTGACTAAAACTCCGAATGTGAATGTCTTTGAAGAGTCTGACTGTGGTCACAGGTCCCTGATTCCTGGAACCAGCCGATAGGGACTATAAACTTGATTCTAATCTTGAAAGCCTCGGACATGGAGGCAGTAATCTACAAGTGCAACTGTCTATCTTATGCCGTGTAATCGCCCAACACAGTTTTGACATAAACCGGGTACCTGCAAGCGTCTTCTTGTATCAAGTCGCAAGGAAGCGCTCAAGTTCAAAATTAGACTACCGTGCGGTTCTCGCAGGGCAATGATAGCAGAGTCGTGGTAAAACGGTCCTGATTGCCTGTCTGGGTTCGGTGCAATTAACAGCCACCAATGATTACCCACAGAATGATTACTCACAGAATGCCATTAATTTGACAGGCATTCATTCAAGTCGGACCGATGTCATTGAATAGCTGGAAACAGACAATCGGCGAAATATTTGAGCGAAGTGAGCGCTGCGCTTGATTTGACATCGGCCGTCTGACTTTCTATTGAACCTCACATCGTGTTCGTTATCCGGGGATGAAATTTTATTAAGATCTTCAGTGACTCTCGTCATGAGGTTGATCTAAGTTCTCTTAAGTACATAAGTAATGGATAGGTTTTGTTGGATAAAATTGGTGAGCACCACAAAGCCGTCAATTCGATTCAACCATTTAAATCCATGTAGATGAGGCCATCTCGGAGTCTTGAGAAATATTCCATTTTGAGAGATGAGTAGAAGTGTCACAAGCGCTGTGAGACCTTGATAATTATAGAACGCGAAAGAAAAGCTGATTGATAACATCGCCTCAACTAAATGAAATATTGTCCACAGCAATTGACAGATTGCAGTGCTGCTTACTTGTACCGAGTGACCGAAGGGGTCAAAGAAAAGCCGGAGTTATATCTAAATGTGTTCCAGAATCCAGTTTATTATTGATTACTAAAGCCTCGTGTCCTTCCAACGTGTGTGTAAGTAGGCAAATGTCAAGGTTGACCAACGCGCTAGAGTATCGTGCCAATAGGATCCAAGGAACCCAAATGTCCCTAAAAGAGGCTCTCAACACTACTAATTGCACCAGTCGCCTGAATGGCTAAAAACTCCCTGGGGTTATATATATCGTAAATTCGTCAACAGAAACTTCTCAAGCCCGGACACAAATTCACTGCATCAGCCTACTACCAACCTTCTTACCTATGTCTCAAGAGCTTGCTCGTTACTTGCTTGCCGCTGGATCCACCACCGATCCGAAGGGTAACGTCAACTACATCCTTTCCGTCGACTCAACAAAGTCGTTCCTCAATTGCCAGCATTGGAAAGGCGATACTTTAGCCAAGCAAGAGCTCCTCGTCGAATCGGTCCGCCCCGGCTCCACTGCTGCATATCTCATAACTCCCTCTGAAAAACTCATCGTTTGCATCACAACTTCTTCCAATCTCACTTCCTACACTTACGATCCCGACGACCGCGAATGGGTTGAGTCCGATGAGAGTCTTCTCTCGAACTATACTGTCCATCCCAATGGCAAGCTCGCGGGATCTTTGGACGCCGTCGGACAGGTTAATGTCGTATTCCAGGATTCGTCCCAGCGTTTAATTTCCTTAATCTCCATTGACGATGAATGGACCTCTACTACCCTTCCCGTTAATGCCGTTGCCGGAACACCGATCTCAACGTTGGCTAGCAAGGATGGACTCCTCGTGTATTACATTTCTGCCACGGATAACTTCATACACGTTGCGATTCACGGATCAGACGGCACCTGGAAAGACTCAGCCACCAGCAAATACGCTTTCACTGAGGAGATCAAAGCTTTCTGCGTTGGTAACGCCGAATTTTTCGTGCTTACCGCCGGCAATGCGATACTCAAGGTCACCGCCGAGGGAACTAAAACAGTTCTTGGAAATGTGAAGGATGGGAAATTCGTCCCTGCCACGGTTGAAGAAGCGGGATTCAGCATTTCGTGGTACCCTAACGGACAACTCGCGAGCTACAGTGTGTGGTGGTAGGTCTAGTATACTCCACTAGTCACATATGAACTCGAGGTCGTACTCGACATAATGTCCTGCCTCCGTATTAGTCGACGTGTTTAGGTACTTTTTTGCTTTCCAATATTTTTAACCATCTATTCGAAAATACATGTTACATACCGGTCAGGAAGATAGTAATAGTTCGAAATCCTGACCATACCAATTGTCAAATAAATGTCTACTTATAATATCCCAAAATTTCAACCAGCCTGAGCGCTTTAGTGCCGGAATCTCTGATTCAACGATCATTCCAGATTCGAAAGTAACAACTCAACAAAAAGCTGTTATTTATTCATTTATAATACATTTGAATTTAATATACAAATATACACCCATCACATCTCTCATCCGCATCCAGCAAAATGCCATCTACTTTACACGAATTAACGCCAAAGAGAGGAGGGGTTGAGATTCAGAACCTACAGCTATGGCAAATAATAGTAGATGCTAGTATGTGCAAACAACATTGAATAAAACAAGATGAGCAGAACAGCCTGGATGGCACGCCTTAAGCGACTCGGGGTATCTTCACAATCGAGTCCTTCGGTCCATCAGCGAACACCACAAAGGAGCAAAAGCTGGTCCAACCGCTTGCAGAATCGAATGGCCAGAGATTTATAGTCCGAGTCATCATCATCCGCGTCGCTTCTGCCTCGTCTTCCTTGCACTCTTGACACTTGGGCTTACGAATGAGGACTCCAAGTCAATCAAGCTATCGTTTCTCGGTTGTTGCTGCTGCAGATGCATAGCGGCGCCTTCCTGAGCACCCTCATCCGCCGGCACCGTCTCCACCCCACCTTGGCCAATACCAGCACCAGCACCACGCTCAGTATCGGCACCTGAAGACGAAGAGTATACAGTGCCAGTACCGCCCCCGCCTCCACTCGCGCCCATACTCATACTCATACCCATACCCAGACCTAAACCCACTCCTCGCCCATCCAACTCATAAAATCCCTCTTGTTCCTCTACAGCCAATCGATCCTGCATATCCCACCCGCCATCCCATATTTCCTCATCTACCGCACCCACAACATCGCCTCCGTCCACATCCGACGCCAGCTGCAGATGTTGCTGCTGCTGCATGTACGAGCTATGAGGATGTACTGCGTTCGGACCGTAATCGGCATTAGGTCGATTATTTCCAGTAAGAATGCCAGACGATGCGAGACTACCGTCCTTCGCGCCGTCTCCCACCACGAAATCTTCGTCTGCTTCATCGAACTCGAGCGGCACAAGCGGCTGTCCACTATTCTCCTCCCTCTCCCTATCTCGCCTTGCCCCACTCCCAGCTTTCGCTTTGTACATCATCTCCCTCCGTATCCTCGCCACGCCCTCACTGACTCCATCCCCAATACCTGCCATCTTTCGGCCAATCGGGATCGAGATCGCATTTCTGAAAGAAGACGAGGGCCCGCCAACTCCGCCGACGCCGTTCGGGTACATTGGGAGTATAGGCGGGATCGCCGGCGCCGACTGAGAACGCGAATGTGAATTGGTATACGGATGATCAGGTTCGAAGAAACGGCCTGAAATTGCAGAGGCAATGGGTTCGTCGAACGACGACGAGACACGTTGGACAGAGAGCGAACGTGAGTGCGAGTGAGAGGAGGGAGACGAGAAATCCTGCACGAACGCCGAGTCGTCTCGTATGAGCGGCCCGCCACGGCCTACACTGCTACCACTCCCGCTGCTGCTGATTGCACCAGGAGACGAGTATGCACTGATTTCTACTTGAGTGCGCACGTCGATCTTAGCTCCTGAGATGTCGAATTGATAGCGGCGGATAAGAGCATGGTAGTCTTCACCAAGTGTGTAGAACATGAATTGATGCGACAGATAGAGGGAGCGTGGAAGAACGCGCTGGGAACTAGAGCTCGTCGTGATCTCACCCTCTGCTAGCCAGCTATACACCCCCAGAAATAATCAGAACATTGTATAAAGGTGATAGCATAAGCGAAAACATACTCTCTTGTCCCTCCCACGTTGGCAGTTGAAGTGGATTTGACATGGGGGTGAATGGGACTTCTGATCTCTGCCCAATCGCGATTTCTCTGAAGATCCCACGTCGCCATAATACTCTCCTTCGCGGTCAACTCCATCGGAACATCCGCTGATTTCGTCGCACCAGAACCACCAGAACCAACCACAGCAGTCGAAAGATTCCCTTTTGTTGAAGGTGACGAGCTCAGCCTTCCCGCACCGCCCATGCCCGGCAACGAAATGCTCGTCACGCCTAATGCATGCACGGAAGACACCACACCGCCCGCCAGACTCTGATCCTTGACGGGGTGCTTGTCGAGCGTCAGGCGACGGAGAGAGAGAATGCCAGTTGCTGGATCGAACATTAGGACATCCTGGAAATTAGTGCTGCGCTTTCGTTTCGTCGAAGACATCTTAGGAGACGAAGGAGAGCGGCTGGCGGGCGGTGGCGAGCGTGGGGGAACGAGATCGGGGAGGAGAGAATATCATTGGGAGAGAGGAACGTGAACGCAAGGGGTGCGCTGGCTTGTGCCTGTGCGCTCTTTGTTCCTCGCAGCTTTGCAATAGCGGTCAGAGAAGTCATTGGGTGTTCCTTTGAAAACAAAAAGAAAATCATCAGTCAAAAACATTGGCGAAAGAAAGAAAGAAAACGTACAATAACATCTACATTCCTCACTCTGCCCTCCAAATGACTGCGCACATCCGATTTGCCGCCATACGGATTAACAGCAAACACATGGACGGTCCTATTCCTTGTCCCAACCGCGACCCAGCGCCCATCCTTCGCCCATTCCACATCCTCCACCACAGCTGACGTGCGCCCCCGATAAAGATCATACACCTGCGTCGCCTTCCTCCTCTCCATTTCTACTCGCGCTGCAACAGCCGCCTCTGCCTCTGCCTCTTCCGCCGACATCCCAGACGTAACGGCCCCTCGCCGACTGAGCATGACAGAAGGCGTCGGACGCAGCTTGAACACCTTGACCGAATGGCCGTCCCGCGTGATAACACCCACGCTCGTCCCGTCCTGCGCGAACCGCAACCCCGCGACCGGCTGACTCCTCGACGCATTAAACTCGTCGATCTTAGTGGGCAGCAAGAGCCCAGACGCGTTGTTGATCGTGCTCTCGACATCCTGTCCCTCCAACGCAGAGCTGAATAACGGAGCGAGGTCAAGGACCGTTACATAATGCCCATACTCAGCGGCGCCCATCGTGTGCGGCGTTACTGCCAGCGCAGGCTGTGAGCTGAGATACGAGTTCGACGACGTCGCGCTGCTACCGCTGACCGCCCCTGCGCCTACGCCCGAAACAGCCGAATTATGCGAAGAATACCTCCTCTCTCTCAACATCCGCGCAGCTGCCTCATCCACGTCTGCATTATCCGGTGCACTGCGCGACACGTACCTCCCTCCAATTCCTTCTGTTGCTCCTGCTGCTCCTTGCCTAGAACCAGTGCCTGATCCCACACCTACACCAGAACCCGCCGCGTTGCCCACCCTACTCTTCGCAGCCTCAAAGGCCATCCCTCCCAAGAACTTCATCCCACTAAACACGCTTTCTCCCACCTTCAGCGCTGCATGGCCCACATCCGCCTGCGTAATATTCGTAATCTTTCCCAACCCCGCTTGCATCCCGCCTCCTCCTGCTATACCTCCTCCAACCCCCAACCCCATCCCACTAAAAGGCGAGGACGACGCGCTCGACGCAGCATTCGATGGCCCCGACGCCGAGGACGATGACGACAGCCTGCGCGAGGCCTTACTCGCCATGTTCAGGCCCATACCCAGGAGCGACGGCGAAGAGGACGCAGCGACAGCGCCAGGCGACGCGGCCCCCCCGGGAGACGCCGTGCTCCTTCCCGGCGCGGGCGAGGCGTACGCTAGGAGCCGGTGCGAGACCGCAAAGACCGGCGCGGGATACGATGGTGTTACTGGGGCGGACAGTCCGTCAGGGCTCGCGCTGCCTCTCTCGCTGGGAGCGGTGGCGTTCCTGGCGCTGTTGGGCGAGTAAAGCGCGTTGGATATGGCGTTTGCGATGGAGAGGGATATGCCTGACGACGGGTTACTCGCTGGAGACGAGGACGACACAGAAGCTATAGGGCCAGTTACATGTCCAAAACCACCGCCGACATTGGAATTAGGATTAACACCCGCTGCAGAACCAGCGAGAGGAGAGACACGAGGCGGCGTGGTGAACGCCTCCAGCGATGTTGAGTGGATGACGTGTAAGGTATGAAACGTCGCGGTCGACAGGATGTGTAGCGTCGGTGGCATCGTCGTGCTCTACCATAAAGACAAAAATGAGACCCAAGTCAGCAACTTCTCGCCGATGGCTAATAGCAGAGAAGATAAAGGGGAAAAAAGGACTCACAAGGACAACGACATCTCCACTCGCCTCAAACGTCTCTGCACGCCCCGAGATGGGCAGAAGCTTCACGGCATGATGCGTCCTCAGTGAATACAACACGAAGATCGACTTTCTTTCCTGCTGCTCTTGCCCCTGTCCTTGCCCCTGTCCTTGTCCCGTTGCATCCTCCTCTCCCGTTTCCATTCTAAGATTATCAAAAAAACAAAAGAAGAAAAAAGTGAGAACCAAATACGAGCAACAATAATAGGATAAAAGGGAGACCACGTACAGCATCCCAAGCAACGGCCGCACATCGCTAAACCCATCTTTACTACCACCCACACGGGCGCGTCGACTAGGAGGGGGAAGAACAGCCGCATGCACGACGCGCACATTAGCATAAGTCTGCCCCCTCCTCCTCCTCTCCCTGTTCCTTCCGCCGCTCGTCCGTCGCCCAAAAGCAACCCCCACTCCGCCGCCGCCGACGCGTCAAACCGCACACCCACCACCTCCTTGATCGCCTTCAAATCCGACGTGTCCCATATCTGTACGCCCACTGGGTAGGCTATTACGAGCACCCGGCTAAAAAGATAAGATAACAAACAAAAAAATCAGTTTGTTAGTCTGCTCGATCGAATATGTGTGGAGGGATAAGGATGAAAATAAATAAATAAAGAAACTATACGAAGCGAAACGAAGCGAGACCCCACAAAAATAAAAAGGGCATTTACGTGGGCTCTCCGAAAACACACCAAAAGAAACAAGAAAAGAAATGGGATGGAAAATAGCACATACCGATCATTCAACACATCCCACCGCGCCCACGTTATCCCATCACTCTGCGCCTGCGCCTGCGCTTGAGCCTGAGCCTGAACTTGCGCAAGCTCAAACGGCCTGTGCGTCCCAGCACCCGCGCCCGCACCAGCACCTCGCACCGCCCCACCAGACCGAGCAGCACCGCGTCTCATCACACTTTCACCCTCTCCACCTCCACCGTCCCGGATAGACCTCTGCGCCTGCGTCCTCGGCTGCGTTGTCGTTGTCGGCCGGGACATCTGAGCTTGCGCTTGCGCTCGTTGCTGTTGCTGTTGCTGTTGCTGGCGTGCATCAAAGCCGGACTCATATCCACGATGCGCAGGCGGCGTGGCCTGTGCTAATCCCGACCCTCCTCCTCCTGCTCCTCCATGGCCGTACCCATACCCATATCCACCCACTTGCCCCCGCGCCTGAACCCCTCCATGCCCAAACTCTTGCCCAGTTTCAGCTCCAGTTTCAGCTCCACTTCTATATCCATCCTCTTCCTCTTCCTCTTCATCCTCCTCTCCGCGCTCTCCGCGCTCCCCTTCCTCATGCTCAACACCAAGATCAACACTATACCGCGACCGGTGCCGGCTCTCCTGCGCCTGCGCCTGACCCTGTGCCTGTGCCTGCGCAGCATACGCATTCGCTCTTCCGCCTCCGCCTGCTCCGTGGCCTGCACCTGGACCTCCATACCCATATCCGTATCCATACCCGCCCCCTCTTCACCCTCCTCGTCCCTCTCATACTCCCGCTCATACTCCTGCTGCATCCTCCGCGCCCTCGCATCCGCATCCGCATCGTCTCTCCCTCTCCCTCCCAAACCCCCACCACCAGGACCACCACCAGGTATATCAGCAGGCCCTCCACCCGCCGCCCCCGAAAAGCGCCCAAAGCTCACCGCGGTGACCCGGCGCCGCGACACGGCCGGCGGCGACGGGGCGGACGAGGGCGGAACGTAGTACCCCGGATCGTGCGGTTCAGCGTGTCTAGGACCGAGGACGACGAGGACGAGGACAGTGCGGACGAGGATGAGGATGTGTTCGAATGCAGAGCCGGGGATTGCGAGGGCAGGTGCGCGGATTGAGGCTGAGATTGGAAGGGCGGGGCGAACGGGTTCGCGGGGCTTGATGCGAAAGAAAAAGAAGGGGGCGTGTTAGCGTTTGCGAATCTGTTGTATATCGAGTGGAAATAGGGCATTTTTCGAAAAAATTACTCGAAGAAAGAAAGGAAGAAAGAAGAAAAGGAACGAGAGGAGAAAATGGAGAGAGGAGAAAGAGAGAGTAAGAGTAAGATCAACTGGATTCCACGCGGTCTTCAAAGAGAAAAAGAGGAAGCGAGGAAGCGAGAAAGCAAGGGAAGAGATAGTCGTATCACGAGAGGCAGGACCTCCCTATCCATCTACATCTGCATCGCATGTCAACGCATGCATACATGCAGCCAGCGTGCGTGAAAATTACGCTCCCCAGCTGGGGCTGGGTGTGGGTGGGCAAAGGCATGGAAAGAATGAAAAGGAACAGGCAGTCTGCGCAGTACAATGCAGTGCAAGTGCAAGTGCACTGCAGTACGTAAGGTGATAGCGATAGTGAAGGAAAGAAAGAGGGTGCGTGATAGATGAAATGAGCCTGAACAATACGGCCACGACGTATGACACGAAGCAAAGCGAACAAGAATAGCCAAAAGGAGGATGAAATGAACGAACAGGCAGTGCGGCGCAGTGCAAGTGCAATGCAGTACGTAAGTGATAGAGATAGAAAAGTTCGTGATAGATGAAACAGAACACGACGCGAATGAAGTAAACAAGAATAGAATGGCACAGCGCGAAGAACGGACGATGGAAACGAACAGAATACCAAAAATCTAAAAGGAAACGCAGCACAAGGCCGCAAAGGTAAAGTAAAAATAATAATCAAGATTCGAAAGGCAGGCCTGAAACCGGTGTGATAACAACACATCATTTCGACTCGAGCCTGTCCGTCCCATCTAACCCAACCCAGTGCCACGCCATTCGGGTAGGTGGGTCAAAGTAAACTTGGTAAAAGATTCGAAAGACAAAGACCAAGACCGACATAAAGTCCACGAATGCGAATGCGAATGACATCAGAGGCAGAGGCGGAGGCGGAGGCCCCGTCAGCGAATCGCACGCATAGCCATAACGGAGATACGAACAATTAAGACGCAGCTCGCGCGACACGACAGCTCTAAGGACCACGAAGTGAAAAGGCAAGTGACAAAAACGAAAAGAAAAAAAAGCGAAAACGAAAGCATAGGTGTGTAAGGAAGGACGAAAAGGGAACAGGCACTCCGCGCAGTACAGTGCACTGCAGTTATACGTAAATGACAAGTGAAGGCAAGAAAGAGGGTGCGTGATAGATATAGATGAAATGAGAACGAGCCAGAACAACACGGCCACGACGCGAAGCGAATAAAACAGACGAGAATAGCAAGAACAGAACAGAGCAGAGCAGAACAGAACAGAACAGTGCAGAACAGAATAGCCAATAATAGAATAGACACGAATCTAAAAGGAAACCACCCCATACCCCAAAGTAAAGTAAAGTAGAAGTAAAACGATCAAGATCCGAAAAGGCAGGCCTGAAACATGGTGCGTTGATGACATCACTTCGACGCCCAGGGTCCATGCCATCTAACCCAATCCAACCCAACCCAGTATGCAGTGCCACGCCATTCGGTGGGTAGGCCACTGGATGAAGATGCGACTCGCGAGACACATGCCAGCTTTAAGCTGTGAGGAACACGTCAAGGGGCAAGTGAAAAGGCAAGTGCAACAAAACGAAAAGCGAAAGCAACGACAAGAACAGGAACGACGACGACGACGAAGCAATGGAGGGAGGAAAGAGGAAGAGTAAAAGCAAAGACGACATACCGAGCAAACATGGGCGCCCGTTGTCTGCCCCAGCCCAGCGAGCCCCAGCACGTCCACGTCCACGTCCATCTCTCTAGCCCCCTGGTGCTGGTGTCCCTTGCCACCCCCTCCCCTCCTCCTGCTCCCCCCTATGCCGGCACGCGGAGGAACTGGCAAAGGTGGCGAGTCTCCAAGCTCCATCGTGCCGCCCGCTGGCAGAGGCGGGCGGGAGCCATAAGCGTCCGTGTACGTGTATGTGCGCCCCAGGTCCTCCTCTTCGCCTCCAACCCGCTCGTCGGTTGCATCCCTATCAGAGAGCGAGAGCGAGAGGGGTCCGTGATGATGCCAGCACCCTCTCCGTCGGGGTAGGAGTAGGAGTATGGGTATGAATAAGGTGTCGCTGCGTTGGCGGCGAAGGTGATAGGTATCTGCGGGGTGCCAGCGGCGGTGGCGGTGGCAGTGGGGGTCGTGGTCGTGTCCGATGCACCGTCGACATCGTGCCCAGCGCGCGCGTTGGGCCTGCCTCGCTCCGCCGAGTCTCCAGCATCGCCCGGGGCGACGTCCACGTCCAGCACAAAGGGCAGCAGCAGCGGCGACGGCGACGGCGGGCTCACGAGTGCGTGCGCGTCCGGGAGCGGCGTGGGCAGCTGCGCGGGCGACGGCGACGGCGAAGGCGAGGGCGTCGCACTGGCCGCTGCGCCGCGGTGCGGGGAGTCGTTATCGTTATCGGTAATAGGGGCGTGGGCTGCTGGTGCTGGTGCTGGTGCTGGTGCTGGTGCTGTTTGTGCGTGCGGGCATTGTTGCTGCGCGATGCACGAGGGGCATTAAAACGAGGGCTATGTGTTGGATTCAGTAGGTGAATGGACGGTGGATGGATGTGGCTCGCGCACCTAGGGACGGACGTTAAATAAGTACTATGAGTCACAAAGAGAGAAAGAGGGTCTGTCCGCGAATGCAACTGAATGCCACCAGACGACGACGTATGTATATATGAATGATATAATATGGAGACGAAACGCAGAAAGATGATAAATGCAGATGAAAGTCCTTGGTGCTGGTATTTGGGTTGTTGCTGCTGCTGTTGATTAGAGCAGGAGCGAAGAGCGTTGCCCCAATCAACTCCGCCGTTATCTACTCGCCAATACCTATATTTGGAAGGATCGTCACATCATATCACATCACATTACATCACGCATCACGCTGCTGACATACTGCTTACACCCGACCGGTCGTCGTCGTCCTGTTTAGTTTTCTTCTTTTCTTTCCTTCACTTTCGTCTACAAGAACAACAGTACCGAAATCATGACTGCTGTACTCCCCTTTATGCACATGGCTCTTATACTCGCCCTCGGTCCCCTTCCTCTAATTTAATGCTGCAATACATGTGCATATCACCATCTCACCATTGGCAATACACCTTTCCCGCCTTGTCCAAAGCCATCACTAGTGCCACTACCAGTAGCAATGTCAATCAGCCAACCGCCATTTTTAGCCCAGACTTCCACTGACTCACCACTACCCAGAACCCTCCCCAAGCCTTCTGGCAGACCAACTCACTCATACCCAGAAAGAGTCATACCGTATACGAGTACATGACCTGTCAGCCTCCCACCCGTGCTGTCGATCACGGATCCGCCGGGACGCACATCCTCGTATTCAATAATATTCAATATACTATTCAGTTGTCTATCAGACAGGCATACAGACATAATGCCCCCTCTGATCAATCTCGGGGCCGCTCTTCCCCGCGCATCTCCCACTTGGATATATTCCCATTCAGCGGATCAGGACCAGTCACCATGGGCAATCGTCGCTCCTTCATTCGGGCGGGCGGACGGACGGACAAACTGCGACTATCCGTCTACGCGTTTCGTAGCTGACGCGGACGCACGTGTCTCAAATCTCCAATGTCATCTCGCTACGTCGATTTTGTCGTCGTATGCTCCGTTTATCTCTATCTCTATCCCTGACCTCGACGCTTCGTCGGCGGTTCTGGTCTCAACCTCGTTGACCTCACCCATTCGTCGTTGGCCGTTGGTCCCAATCGCTATTCTCTTCTCTTAGCCCGAAGGTTGTCGATGGGCTCAATCTCCAATCGCTAATCGCTATTCTCTCCGACCTCGACCTCGACCCATTCATCGATGGCTATATTCTCCAATCTCTTGTCTCGACCATACGTCGGAGGTTCTAATCGCTATTCTCGACCTCGACCATTTGTCGATGGTTCTATTCTCCCATCTCTTCTACCACAACCTGTTGGTTGGTGGGTCAAATCTCAATCTCTTACCTAGACAGTTGTCGTCGGCCCCAATCTCTAATATTCATACCTCGACCAGTCGTCGGTGGCTCTGATCTCCATTCACTCGCCTCGTCAGTTGTCGCCGGCCCCAATCTCCATTCTTTTACCCGACGATTGTCGCGTGTGATGTGTGGTAGGTTTACTCTCCCTCCGTGCCTTTTTCCTTCGTCTCTCCCATATCCCCTCTTCCCTCTTCTCTCTTTCATTCTTTTCTTCACCTTCATGCAGCACCCTTCTGTGGGTGTTCATCGTCACCGTCCCTCTACTTCATCCCTTTCGCTAGAATCTCTATCATTATCATTATCCCTATCGCTAGAATTAGAACTAGAACTACCTCTTTTCCCTCCCATACTCGCATTCATTCATCCATTATTTCACTCATCGCCGCTGGGCGTTGGCGCTGGCGCTATTCCTCCACTTACGCTCATAGATAGACATAGCCCTCTTTAACATCTCGTACGCTGCACTCCCTCTTTCTCTATTCCCTTTTCTCTCCTGGTACGTTCATTGAGCGCATCCGTCTCATCTCCTCTCATCCTTTCCGTCATTATAACCTCCGTTCCCGTTCCCTCTCATTCATGCACTCATGCGAACTCCTCTGGCTGGTTGGTCAGCGCTGGCTCTGTGCCTGTTCCCCCATTTACTTACTTATAGTCCACTCAGAGTAGCATTCATTCTATGTATGCTCGATCCTCCCCCTCCTCCCTTTCTCCTTTCTCCCTTCTACAGCATATCCTCTACAGCATATCCTCTGCACTATACCTTGGCCTCTATCTCTTCTCGTCTCATTTTTTCATTCGTATTCTATTCATTCATATTCATCATCCATGAGAGAATCGTTATAGTTATACTTCGTACCTATAGGCGTACCTCAGCGGTGCTCACGGGGCTCACGGGACCGGAGATGTGCATAGTGTGTTGTTATCTCGTTTGTAATAGTTCGTTCGTTAGGTCTGCATGGGGCCTTGTACCAATAGACATAAATCTACAAGATTTTTTTCTCATCGCCCATATATCTTCTTCGTCGTACCTGTCCTCTTCGTCTTCCTCGTCCCTATCTTCGTCTTTTCTCGCCCCTGTACTCCTCCTCATCCCTATACTCCTCCTCCTCATCCCTATACTTTCCCTCTTCCCTATACTCTTCCTCTTCCCCGTTTCTTCGCCCACGTCTTGCTACTTCACCTCCCCTTCCGCACCTTGCCACTTCATCTTCCTTCCCTCTCGCCCCTCCTTCCCTCCTTCGCCCTTTCTCTTGTCCTTCTTTTGTCATTTCTCCCTATTCTGTTCCCCTCTAACACGACCTCCAAGAAATGTGGCGACGACAACCAAGTCAAGTTTTGTTTCGTTGTACTGTATACCTCACGAGCGTGGCGGTTACCGCCACACTGTGAGGTGACTGTGATTGAACTTGAACTTGAGTGGTACCTGAATCTGATTTATTTGAGGGTGGTGTTTTCTTTTCATTTCCCTTAGTTCGTTTCGTCTCGTATTGTCCTTTTTCGTTCCTTCCCTTCTCTTGACTTGTTTCCCCTTATTCTCGATCACGTTCTGATTTTCTCGCTCATCCGACATCCGTCATTCATCGTTCCTTTGCTGATTGCTGATCACTCAATACATTCGCAGGGCTACTCTGGTATCGCCATCCCTGTCATCACCTCGTCTTGGTCCTGCTGTGCCCATCGTAGCACCCTCGACAGTCATGCGGATCTTCTCCCACGATTCGAGCAAGTGGATGCCCATACCCACCTCCTGGTTTAACGTGGACCTGGCGGGACTGTTCCGTAGATCTATCACGAGGTTCATGTAGCGTGTCAGCTTGGGCTTGGACGTGTTCCGGAGGTTTGGATTTGGCAGACTCCTCTAAGAGCCAGTAATAAGATCTTAGGAGTGTAAGACGCGGGACGCAGAAACCAATATAGAGACACTAATAAGTTGCTAATAAGAGGGTCATACCAACAGGGTATTGAGAGAGCAGACAATATGCATGCAAACACGGATGCACGAGTTCCAGGTAGACAGCATTCCAACTTCATATCATTTGTCCGATCGTCCTTTCCTGACGAACTGGTAAAGAATCCATAGATGACAAACGCTGAAGCAATGTTGGGAAGAATCCGCAGAAACTGGAAGAGTTGAGCGGTGACATTACAAAGTCAAAGGTTCAACACCCACCACTCTATGACGTCCGGCGAGGCCAGACATGCGGCCCAGTAAGAATTCTCATGAACTCTGCAACGTCAGGGTGGACAGGCGGCCTCGGTTTGTCCTTTAGTTCCTGCTCGGTGAAAGCGTCGTCAAGGACAATAATGATCAATATTTCGGTTTTAGTCGCATCCTTATAAGCATCCGTGAAGGAAACATTTGCGTCACTGTTGCGAAGATTTTCATAGACTATCTCGATGATTTTGAAGTATCTTGTAAGGTCTTCCGACCGTTTGAAATTGAATACATCGCCTACTTTCTCACTGTCGATTGCGAAACCATACACAAAAGGTCTCAAACGGAAACCCATTGGTGACTGAATAAGCAGGTCAAAATTAGCTCGGTAGAGTTAGGTAATGAAGGACGAACCTTTGTGCTGAGTGGCGAGTTGCAAGCTGTGATGTGGGAGAACCGAGAGAGTTCGCGATGATTAAATGACACTTTACTTTAAACTCCGCCACTGTGGGCAACTTGCTCCAGATTCCCACAGACTCCCACCCGATTCACCGCCGCCCCTGCGACGATGAAATCCACACTAGAAGCATCGAGGATTTCTGGCGTCATGAAGTGAAAGCCTTTTCCTTCCATTTCAGTCGATTAAGGATGATTTGAGGATAGAATACTCTGGAAGAGTCGCCCAACCGCAGCACCCATGTCAAATGAAAAGTCCACTGGTCGTGTTTAGACCCTGGCCCGATTTGATGGTTTGTCCACACCGAATATGGGAATGTACACAGGCACCACAAAGCTTCGCCGGGAAGGTAGCTCTTAAAGAGTGAAGTGTGGCGGTGTTCGACTCTCGATCTCACAGTATTTTCCCAGCGTTGACAGTACAGAATCAAAGATTTAGCACCCACCATTATAGTAGTTCCGATCCATCCAGACGCATGGACCAGTAAGAATGTTCATGTACTGGTCAAAGTTCGGGATGAAGGGTCCTCATGGGCCTGTTCTTTAATTTCTCCTCGTCGATGACAATGATGGTCAGACCATCCTCTACCTCTGGCGTTTGAACAACGGTTCAAAGCACGTCCGCTTCACTGTTTACGATTCTTTCGAGGGCGTAGCCGATGATTCTGAAAACCTTGGATGGGTCTTTCAAGTGATCGAATTCCAAAACAGCGCCTATTTTCTCACTGTCGATTGCATATCCTTTAACGAAAGATTTAAAATAATAGCCCAAACATGCAGGTCAAAACTAGCTTGGTAAAGGTAAAATCAGGTAATCAAGGACGAACCCTTATGCTGAGTGGTTAATTGGAACTTGTGACGTGGAGAGTTCTCGATGATTAAAAGGCTTTTGACTTTAAGCTCCGCCGCTGTTAATTGCCGTAACTCGCTCCAGATCCACCCCAATCCCCACCCGCCGTCCACCGTCAGTGGCTAGCTTGCATATACCGTAATTTAAGCGACACAGGTTACTAGAAATGAAGCAAATATCGAGCGGAACAACTTGTTTAAGCAACTTATTAGTCTGTCCACTGGCGTAGATGAATGAAAGATTTTAAAATTAGGAATAGAGATAACTATTCAGGGCTCATGGTAGGATCGACAAGAAACGCGATACGCGGAGAATGCTTGATAACATCAACTGTTTCCGCATCTTCTTGTTTCAATTCTCACGAAACATCGCGAAGGTTGAAAAGGGTCAGAAACGGACTTTTGGTACAAGCCCCTCTGGTTGCAACACGCCACTCAACAAAAGGTCGATTTGCGGCTTTTCATCCCCGTGCCCACCATGCTAATTTTTTTGCATAGACCTCGATAAGATAGGCATCGTATTCGATTTCAATAAGCTGTAAGACTACAATGCCTCGCTACAGTGACGCGGATGTGTCTTTTACCAATGTTTATAAGTATGAGACCAATAACTGTCAGATGTTGACCATTATTGTCTTTGATGACGAATTCATCGAGCAGACACTAATGGACAATCCAAAACTCCACCTCCACATCGTCAGCTGCAGCAATTAGGGCTACCACTGTGCTGCTCATGCTATGTCGCTCGTGCTGGCCATCTACAGTCGCCAGTCATCACCTGCCACCTTTTCAGGACCCACAAATTATCATAATGTCCTGGATGATCGACTGATTTCCCAACCCCGGTTCTCGCATCACTTACACCCCGCCCTTCAACGCTCAGCAGCAGTGCTGTTAGTGCAATTCCTGGTTCCTCTCACGGTCCCACCTGCCGTTTCCTGCTGCTTTGGTATCCGTCCCTGCCGCGGTGCTATTCCACAGCAGCTGGCCACAGTACAACCAGAGACTTGCCTATTCTGACCCTTGGTTACGTGCTTAAATTTTCTAAAAACCGTTACCCGAGACTTTTCCTCACACAATCATCCACATAGCATGGGAGGAGCGGCCAGGAAGATCTAGGGTATTGGCCTTACTCCTGTAAGGGTGTGCATACATCATCCCTAGATGAGCCACACTTGCTATAGATGTACATCTGTCCTGAAGTGAAGACCTCCTCTCATGATATATGATCATAGAATGGAGAGCTAATCCTTCATCATCGCTGATAAAGCATATACTAAGCAAGCATCATTGGCAACTGTGAAACTGGCGGCGTCGGAGGAACCTCGGAATTTTGCAATAATATTATGAACGTTTTCCGCTGTCAGCGCTCGGGAATCGGTGGATGCGCTCGGAAAGGATTTAATATTTAACCCTCAATGTCCCTTGGAGTATGATTCAAAGGCTGGATCTAATTAACAGTCTTTACGCCATGATACAATGTTCACGCCGGCATGACTGTGGTAATGCTACTATTACAGACCAATTTCAACACCTGTATATGTTTCATGGCGAGAAAGCTAGAGAGATGACTGGTCTGTGTCTTCTATATGTGAAAAGGAAAGGGAGAGAGGGGGACACAAAGTGTAGTGCGCAGATGTGCCTCCACAGTCAACTCAGGATTTCTTAATTTATAAAGTAACTACCGAAGATATCACGGGAAGGCACGGCACCATGGGGTAAAATAAGCGCCTCCGTACCCCTTGAACGCCGATATTCTATATCCGGCAGGGATACAGCATCGTGTACAAACAAGGATCTATCATATATCCATCGTAGTTGCCCCTGATGATGCTGAGGAATGTAGATTTGGAATTAGTGCACGCCTGCATTTCAGATACACGTTGGCCGTGAAACCGTTAGATATTTCAGCTCAAGGCAGGAGGTCCTACGCTGGTCTAGATTAAAGAAGCCCTTCTGGAATGAAAAGCGTGTGAGCCATGAGTACCGGGATTGAGGATATCGATAAACCATAAAGAAATCGCCGACTTGTTGTCGGTTTCTTGACATCGAAACATATTGTGAAGCTTCCCGTGCTTCTGTCTACCAGCATCTGCCCAGGATTAATCTCAGACGTTTGAAGCGTGCATACGCAAGGTTTCGGCTTGGTCCGGACAAGGAAGCTATGCTCTCAAGTACGATTGCAGCTTAAGTTCAACCTTTACATGTTCGATAGAATACGATTTACGGCAAGTTTCAAATTGTAGAAGGCCGAAAGTACATAACCCCATGTCGTTCTCTCTCTCTTAATGACATGTGAGAAATTTTTTGTCTGTTATACCATTGACTTAGTCGAGCGTCTGAAGTAATTATTAGTCGTTAATCTATGGCAAACGTGATCTAGTCTCTATTCCTATGCGCATGATTAAAATTATCGCTTACACAATAACGAAATCTTATCTGAATAAAATAAAATAAACTCAAAGGCGAAGGATTTAATAATGACTGGGTCGCACAATTATTAGAATGGAGTTACCCTTCTACTGATTATAACCATCCATTTCGTTATGTGATACCAATCATAGATGTGGGCAAAACCTATTTGCAGTATTTGAAATGTGTATAGCCTGCCGATCCCCAAACGAAGGTACGCATTTTTCAAGACGGCGAAAGATTCTAGCAGTAGAAAGTTCGATTATTCAGCAGCATAGCCCGTAGTATAAATGAGGGCTACATGTATGTTGTAGAAACCAAGGAAATATACTCACAGATATACACCTCCCAACACGGTAAGCACATTAGTCAATTACATTCTCTTATGCTGTCTAACGGTGTCCTGTGCAGATGTTGTCACTCAAAACTTTGTTGCCATGGACCATTGTTTCGCTCCGCGTAATAAGCGGATTCGCATCACC
Source organism: Psilocybe azurescens (assembly GCA_023853785.1). Lineage (NCBI taxonomy): Eukaryota > Fungi > Basidiomycota > Agaricomycetes > Agaricales > Agrocybaceae > Psilocybe > Psilocybe azurescens. The sequence goes on from JAJIRX010000601.1 coordinate 106,371, forward strand.
GACTGCTGCCCAGTTCAGCGACGTAAGACTACTACTCATCATCATAAACCTTCAGGCATTAATTTCCTACCATTAGAATTTCAAGCGCGCTGCTGCTGATGGAACCGTCAACACCCCCGTGGGACCCGTTCCCGCGTCCAGAGTCCATCTCGTACCAGATGGTGCACGTGTCGTGCAGGATGAACAATCTGTCAACGTCGTAGCATCGAACGGTACCACCCTCTTCAGCACTCCGTTTGTTAAGGACGACGGCATCGAAACCCCAGGCTCGCTCACCCGCCGCGCCCTGCAATCGGGATACGTTGAGCTCGCGTTCTGGGGCAACACGGCCCCGAGCCCCATCGCCTCGTTCTCTACGTTATGGTCTGTGCCCAATGTCCCTGAGAATGTGGATGGACAACTCCTTTACTTGTTCAATGGACTTGAGCCGCAGTCGTTCGATGCGATCTTGCAGCCTGTGTTGCAATTCGGCGTCTCCCCAGCTGGGGGAGGTAATTTCTGGTCTGTTGCGTCGTGGTGGCTGTCTGGATCCGATGTTTTCCACACACCTATCACACAGGTTAACGTTGGCCAGAACCTAGTCGGTGTCATGACTCTCCAGAGCACCTCGACTTCAGGCGGTGTCACTTCCTACAACTACAACTCCGTCTTCACCGGAATCCCCGCCTCTTCGATTTCCATAACCTCTACTGAAGAACTGACCATCACCTTCGAGGCACTGGAGATATACGGCGCATCCGGACCTACAGATCTCCCTCGTGGACGTACTTCGATGAGGGCGATCGATATTGTCAACCAGGATGGTCAACGCCCTCCAGTGAACTGGGAAGTCAATGCCGATACCGCTGAAGGATTCACCGTCAACATTGTTTCCAACGCTACACCCAACGGGCAAGTCGATCTGATTTACCCTCTTCAATGAGCATTGTAGGCATTAGATCTTCCCCTCAGACTTCTGTAAACATATATAAGACAGTACGTACACGTTTACTGGTGATTAAAATTCTCCCTTGTGGCTCTTCCTATCGGTAGTCTACAAGTAAATATGAATCTTGGTTTATTATTCTACTGAGTTGAACAATGTGTTAAGCGCCCTCGGGCACATTAAATGGTATATATTAGTTCAATGCACATGGAAGATCCAATGTCTTCAATTTTTTTATGAGTGAGAATCACTTGTGCCATGTGGTCTCCAGCAAGACTTACCCATGATTCTTTACGATTAGTTACAGCTTCAATGGCAGCCCAAAGCTGACGATGTCTAAGCTCGTCACCATCCACTGTTTCCAGTAATTACTAGCCTCCAGAACCGCTATCATAACGACGTACTCCCTCCGAAATCTAATCCTCGATGGTGATTGTCAGTTTTATATGTGGAAGGCTTCGTCGTAAAAAACAAGGACAGAGCGTGAACTCTAATAACCTCGATATCCCTGCTAAAAGAGAACACGGATTATCAAGTTTCTTTGATGTACGTCTTCAAGTCATAGCCTTTGCAGAACCCGGTGATTTTTATAATAGACAATAAATCAAGCAATGGGTGGCATACCAAGTCTTCAAGAGGAGTTTTATTCATAGCAGTACATGCGTAGTTGCCTGTAGACCGTATCTGTCGAACGAGGTAAGGAGTGAAGATTGACTGGGCGATGCTTGGATTAGTTATTTCAATCATGATGTAGGTGGAACTATTCGGGCGAGCTGTGAGAACATTAGAACGAGTTTAAATAAAACAATGTGAAGCAAGCCAAAGAACCAATGAGGGAAATTATAGCCTCCCTGAACATGTTCTACAATCGGTCCGTGCGCTCCTGGTAATTTCCGCACACCACCTTTCATAACAAGCGTCATGTCGTTGTCGCTATACACCCCAATTCACAAGAGCATATGCAGAAGTTGTAGACAATGGAAAAACTAAGTTATGTGTCACAACCTATAGAGGGGAGACCGTCTGTTAAGTCTTACCCCTATTTATTTCAAGAGCGAGCAGATCTCAGAGAGGTACAAATCTAAATAAGCTAGCGTGTTTCAAATCATATAGGTGAGGGGGCACGTATTGTGGAAAGTGATAATGGGTATTTATATAACAGCAAATTTGAAACCAAATAGAAATAGTGCTTAGTAGTACAGATGGGTATTATGGACCATGTCGACAAGAGAGGGAGCTAATGATGAAAAGGGAAATAGCTAGTCACACAATGCCACTAGGCCTCCAGGATATGGTGCCCTAAGGTGCTCGTAACGTTCCCTTACCTTCCACTTAAACTCTTCTCCAGCTTGTCGTCAGGAGCGTCAGTCTTTTGTTAACAATCTTCTCTATATGCAGAGACTATTGACGCAGGCACCTGTATCACCGTCTGTGTGAAGGCCGATAATCTATAACCCCTGGCCTGTTTTATCTCCATTCCTGATGAATTTTCCTCGAAGAGGGATGGGCGCTAGCATGCTCGTCGGGTGGCCGGGGCCGCTTGATATACGAAAGCAAGGCACTGTCTGCATTTCAAAGATGTAGGAGTGCAGGCACCCGCTGGCGGAGAATTTGGTTCGATGCCGTGGCTACTGGTGTCGACGATGCCAACCTCGAGTGCTGGGAATACTTGACGGGAGGAGTGCTGGATGGTTTCACTACAAGAGACCTTGGTCGAAATAACCTTCTGTGATATAATATCCTTGTCTGGTGTGAATGGACCACTGTCATCTATGTCACCATTCTCTTGTGGGCTCTGGGGTTCCAGTCAATGAGCTAAATGTAACTGAACGTGGCGGTGATGCTCGGTAGGCAGCTCTATCGGAAGTGAGGAGGTCCCTAACCATCGGAATTACCACTGGTCCAATACGGTACTATTTCCACTTGTCCACTTGTTCGTGAGAAGGAGGAGATACCAGGGAATCTTCAAATGGAAACGAAGTCCGTTGTCGAAAATCGAGCTTGTGCCACAATCCAGGATGTTTCCTCACATGATCGGCTATGAAGGTTAAGAACTTGGGTCCTCAGGGTCTCATCAGTCATTCGATACCAGCTCCCAAACCGTCTCCATTGTTATGATGCTGGAGAGATGTTGAGAAGCTGTCCCTGGAAATTTCGATTCATTCAGCATTTTACTTTATACACTGCCAATGTCATTGATAACCATAGAGAATTGACTTACAGCATGAGTAAATAGAATTTCGGGTCGTCTAGCTGTCGTTGCAGTCTACTTCTGTGGCAAGGTAGCTGTCGCCACCGGATGATCCTTCAAGCCAATGTAGCGGCGAGCCTCTGTACAGGTTTCCGACGAGTAATCTGTTCGTAGAGACCCTTGGTTCTCGAAACAAGAGATGAAAGGATTTATAGCTGACTCGGAAGTGTCAGAGCGTAACTCGTTGTGCCCAACACTGCCTGCTGAGTGGATTATGTTTACCCAAGGTTAATGGTGCTGTCCCCTACATTGGGGAGTCAACTCACGAGCGATGCATGTCTGTACTGAGTATAAATCATTAGCGCAGGATATGCAAGAGTGCTATGGGATACTGTGTAGTAATTCACCATTGACAAGGGCAGAGGTAAATCATTTGGAAAGTTTGGACGTGGGGATTGAAGAAGAGCGAAATTTCTGTGGATAAATAAAAGTTCTTTTAGGTAATGTGTGCGGCGAGAGACATTGGTTTTCGCTCACCTTTATACGAGGCATTTGAAGTTAAACAGTGGGAGGGATTGAGGTTGCAGTGCGAGTATACTCTGGTTTATAGAGACAATCAACTTTATACTTGTGAGTGTGAGGGAGAAAATATGCCATGAAAGGGACGCAAGTACCATTTCTCTTTCGGACAAAAGGACCTATTCGCAAGTACATGGAAGAGTATGTCTTGTTTTTGAATAGATGGCTAATAGGAGACTGTAAATAGAAAGCCCATGAGACAGGCAGAGGATTTATACACTGTCCATTGTTTGTTTTATGCATGAATTTGAAGTAAAAGGGGAATGTACAAAGGCACCCAGCCAATCACCCCTCCTTTACCGTTTACGAAGAAAGGTTAGTTGCAGTTTTCAAAGAATCTTTTATACCTCAAACAGCAATCAAAGCTGAGAAAGGTCCAGTTTTATTTATTCAGAAGCTAAACACAGACGAGCACCACATAAACATTGACTTGAGCTAAAGTAATCCCTTGGCAAGTCCCAACAAATGATGTGGCCTTGTTGGGCCTTTGTGACGCAGATTAGACATAGATCAAGTTACTTTTCATATCCATGGCTTTAAGAGACCTTGTATCCTGTAGGTCCGCAATGTGTCGCACGAGAAGAACTGATTCCAACTAAGACGCGTGGTGCTACGGTATCCTACAGGATTCTGCCTGGTTCCGCTCAGTTCCGCCCTGGGTGACCGTGGGACAGTAATTAGTGTGACAAGAGTCTGGCTTGTGACTGTGACCTAATATGTCACCAAGATTTTTTTCCCGTTTCCTCATCTTCTCTCTTCTCGACCACATCCTTGTCCTCCATCCACCGTTCTTCGTCAATATGACCATGATGCTGCTGCAAAGTTTTTTCTTCTCATATTTACCTTTCATGAGGCTTATATATATTATCCTTAAATGTCATCACATTTTCAATGCACCTTCTGTGAGTTTATTCATCTTTTTTACGATGTACATCTACTCATTTATTCTTCTCAAGACCCGAGCCGTATCACACCTACTCTTTTGCGGTTCGGCGCGAATGATATCTGAGGTTCCATGGTCTTCCCGCTGAGAGCCTAGAAACGAGTTTGACGGAGATATGTCATACGCGTATACCCTTGTGCCACGTTCTGCATGGTCGTCGCTTCGTTCCACAAAGTGCAAGTCTCTTTTCTTCTCTTCTTTTGTTCCTTCGTTTCTTTCTTCCTCCCTCCAAACTACGGCGCATGATTACAAAATATTCACACTGTCCGAGCCAACCCTCCGCTTTGAAAAGGTTGGATGGGGTTGCTGAGGTTGAACTTCTACGCAATCCGTAGCTGACGCCTTCACCTTCACACTCCCCTCCCTTCATATCTTTTGACGCTTCGCGTCTATTTTATCCACTCTACTACGACTTCGTTCGTACTGCACTTTGAGATCTTCACAACCTCGACTTCGCTCGATGGTTTCTCTGTCCTGGACATCGAGTTTATTTGATGGTTCTCATCATCTCGACCTTTACATTATTCGATGGCATTTATCTCTTCAACATCATTTCTTTCGATATTCTTTTATTCCTCGGCTTTTGTCGATAGTCCTCCCTCATCCATTCACCTCTCCCCCTCAACGGTTGTCGTGGTGCATATCGACATCGCGACTTCAACTGTCGTCGATAGTTCTCTTCTATCCTCCCCATTCCTTCAATGATTGATGGCCTCTTTCACTGCCATTTACTCTTCTATCTCAACGTTCAACGTCTACCTTAACCGTCTCCGACCTGTGTCTGACCTCACTGTCCCTTTTGACAGATCGCAATATCACCCATTGAATCACGACTTTTGTTACCGTATGCTTATTGATCTCAACTTGCTCGTCTGATGCGTACTGGTGCATCATGCTTCAATCAACTGCGTGACACTCGGCTGGGTATCGCTTGCTTGGCCGACGTTCAGGAATCAAACTAATGTATGTTGTTCAATCTTGCGCACATTTTTCTTTCTTTCTTTCTTTCTATTGCTTCCACTGCCTTGAACCCCATTCTTCTCTTCTCTTCTCTTTACGCTTATGGCATTCATCTTTATCCTCTTTGGTTGTCGATCGACACCTACTCCCTCTTTCGGCGGCGTCGCCACACCCCACTTCTTTTGCCATAAACATCAACGTTGCATCGTGTTCTTTTCGCATCGCCCTTTCATGTTATTTTCCTTTTCCCTGTGCAACGCTCTACTCTTAATCACCAGAGACACCTTCCACTCGAAAAGAAACGCAAACACTACAATTATGTGATGACAACCTTTTTACTGTACCACGAGCGTGTGCGCCCTACTGGGGTTTAAGCGCACGCTGTGAGTTTACCTTACTACAACGGTATCTGATATTTGTTGGTGGTGTTTCTATTTCCTTCGGAGGGTGCCCTTTGTTTTGTTTTTACCTTTCTGGTTTTTTTGCAACTTTGATCACGAGTTATTGAGATTCGTGTTTGCTGATTGGATCGTTATTATTGCAGGTGTTCACCGATTATTATCGACATTGCCATATTGTTTTGCATCTCGGCTCCCAGTGCCCGTCATCCACCTCGTTCTTGCTCCATCCTACAATGCCTTCTTCTGAAAGCATTGGCCAGTGGTTAAACTTACTTTGCGCTACCGTGTGGCTGCTTTATGTCGTCGTTACCTCGGGGCCTACGAACGGACATTTAGGCAAAGATTCGCCGGAGACTTGACCGTCCACTCAATCGATCGAACTACGAGCGAAGTATAGTGCAGTTTGTCTCTGTCTTCGTACTTGTACCGAGCTCTAAATTCAGTGTTATTTCTTCGAAGGATTCGACATGTGTCATTGAATATGCGCTTATTGCCATTACAGGTTATAATCATCTGCTCGTGGACGACTTTTACGTGTTGTCCTCTACCCTCTCGCCCTCGCCCTGCATTTGTGTTTCTCACAAACATTGGCTGTACTATTTGTTTATCAGAGAGTCAGTTTTCTCAATGCCTTTGGGCATCATAAAGACAACAGCACTTACGTAGGCGTTCGATACTTTGCATGTAAAGGGAGCAGCGCAGACTATAAATTAACGTCAGCACACACCGCGTTATCACAGGGAATAAGTTCGCTGAAATGTGCTGGTCACCTGTAGGTCCAGTAAATCCGATTCCGCCGCATTGGGCGTAGTGAGCAGCTGTGGCTCCAGTGGGCGACGGAGCGACAGTCACAGGTGGTACTGTGGAAGTTACAGGAGGCACAGCCGTGCTGGTTGTCGGAACACCCGTCTGAACCGTAGTTCCTGGTTGCGCCGGTCCTGGGACCAGCGAGCTCAGTCCGAACCAATCGAGGGTGTCGGTCTCGTGCTCAGGAACAGTGTGCCCAACGTTCTGTGCGAGGATGGCCTGTACGTTGGGTCCAAATGATGCGCGCGAGTATCCGGCTTGTGGGTTGGAGCTGAGGTTCGCTGTAGGTGTCTGGCTGACGCCGAAGACGTTCGTCCACTGTTTGATCTCCTCCCAGAAGTTCTGCGGGTACAGTGTGGTATCGCTGGACGGAAAGAATTGTTGTTAGAAACGGGCAGCAGTAAGGGTGGAGGTGGGAATGTAATATGATACATACATTGTTCCGTGCCAGAACTGGACTTTCGGACGCGTGCCAGTAAAGCCCGGGAACGCGTTCCGGACTTCATCTCCCCACTGCTGCGGTGTCTGGATAAGCTCTCCCGTCGAGCACTGGCTGCTCCACGCGCTCTCTCCCGCGAAGCACCCGAACGGCACGCCCGAATACAGCGACCCCGCCGCAAACAAATCAGGATACGAGCCCATCAGCACATTCGTCATCATCGCGCCCGAGCTCGTGCCCGTCGCGAAGACGCGGCTGGCATCGACACCCCAGTTCGCGATCGCATAGCGCACCATGCTCGCGATGCCGAGCGAGTCGCCGCCGCCGTTGTGCGTGAGCGTGCCCGTACTGTGCACGTCCCAGCATCCGCCGGCGGTGGGCGCGTTCGGGTAGACGACGATGAAGCCGTGCTGGTCTGCGAGCTGCGCGAGCGAAGTGCCGGTGAAATACGCCTGCGCAGTGCCCCCGCAGTAGTGTATGGCCATGATCAGCGGCGTGGGTGTCGCGAGCGCGGTGGGCTTGTACACGAACATCTGGACGTTGGTGGGGTTGGACCCGAAGTTTACGCTCACGGGCTGCAGGGAGCTGGTGAGCGCGTGTGCAAAGCTCGCGAGGGCGATGGTGAAGAGGGTTTTGAACGCGAACATGATTTGTTATGAAGAGGATCCGAGAATCTGAGGTTCCCCGTTGTCATGTCATGGTTTTATAGACGTATCGCGCAAGGTGCAAGGAGCCAGCTGACCCTTCCCAAATTACTTCGCAATCTACGAGTGATTCGAACTGAAATGACGTTCTTTAATTGAACCCTGCGGCTGATCTCTCCAGGGTATCATGTACACATTGCTTAGCTGGAAGCGTCTCTTCATACAACTTACTTTATTTCAGGAATGGTTCCGAAGCTCAAATTCGGGTTTTACTCGGATGCAAGCCTACGTCGCGTGGCAGGAAGTGAATCGACGGATGTGTTCAAAAATAGATTCTTAAAATAAACGAATCAGTACAAAAATAAATCATATATGGTTAACTTCGAACTTTGAATTACCACCCTGCTCACGTACGATAAAGTACTCTCGAAAGCTTATAATTATTAAAAATGTCCGCAATTTACCATTTAAACATCGCTGGTCTTTTTTTGCTGGGATGCCACAACGTGCTCACACATAACTCCTATTCTCCTGGAATGGGTGCTTGAACAGGACCTATTTCCATCGCAGATAATAGAAAATTTGTACACGATACTCCTTACACGTATCCAGAATGCCCACTCGTATCACGGGGTCTAATACTTTGTAAGTTACCTTTAAGACTTGTTTGGATCTAGGATCGGAAAATCATCACGAGAGCCAAATGTCTTGTCAGAGCCAGTGTTCAAATGAATCTTAAGATGTCCCCCTAACAAAGTTCAGATTGAACACCACATTCTACTCATACTACTAAGAGCCTTGATAACATATTATGGAGAGAGCTTTTCCTTTAAAATTAAGAGCTTATTTTGTCTGCAAGTGAGCACAACCTTAAGGAGACCCTGTTTTAATTGATGTAATTTTCATAGGGAGTCATTACACGCAACTAGTGGTATATTGGAGATTGAATGCTCACACCGAGCGACTTCTATTTGAATATTTGACGCTCTCTGTGACTCCGTGAGGCAGCTGACAAGCAGGTAAGTGCTAAGAATCTGTCTACCTCTTATCGTTGGGATTCATTTCTGCATAGGCTATGTTTTGAAATGTGTCCATCGTACATTCCACACTGCAATATCTTCACATTCCCACCATCTGGTACATTCATATTATCTTTATTACAATATATTGCTTCCAATTTGTAATTATTTCCAGCACCCGGTAAAGCAGAACCTTGATCATAAGTTGTAAATCAGTGTGGACCATAAGTACTCATACCATTGTATAAAGTGAACGTTGGGCTCATGCTGGCTCTAACACAAAGTCTGGCTAAGGCGGGATTTCTGCACATTTATTACCGAGCCGATCTATTTTCTATGAGCCACCTATTTTAAGTTCATTTATGTCGTTTCGAGTACCTGAAGACATTATCAAATCATAGCTCGGAATCTTATTGGAAGAGCTGAACTTTGCATTAGAGCTACTTTTTTAAAAGGCAGATTGAGAGACACTTTCAGAGCGAGCTATATATTATGTCCTGAGAGACTTTCTATTATAGCAGAGAGATTTTCCCCTGATGTAGAGAGCTTTTCTGGTTAGCTCGATTTTACTAAGAGCCTTTTCAAACACGAGCCTTGCATGAGCCCAATGTTCACTTTATATGAGATATGAATACTTATGGTCCCCACCGAGTTACAACCTATGATCAAGGTTCTGCTTTATAGGGTGCTGGAAATAATTACAGATTGGAAGAGGAATGTATTGTGAGAAAGATAATAAAATGAATGTACTACGTGGTGGGGATGTAACGAGATTGTCCAGTGAAGTGTACGTAGGACATGTTTCAAAATATAGCCTATGCAAAAATGAATACCAACGGTAAGGGATAAATGGATTCCCATCATTTACCTGCTTGTCATTTGCCTCACGGAGTCACAGCGGGCGTCAAATATTCAAATGAAAGTAAACACAAAAATTCAAGTCCATTAGGTGTAGGCATTGAATCTCTATATACTACTGCTGGTTGTATGGGATTACTTCTTATGAAAATCACATGGAGTTAAAATAGTGACTTCTTAAAGTTGAGCTCACTGGCAGCAGAAAGTATGGCGTGATTTCTGCACATGTATTATTAAACTCAGATACTTTCCGTGAGCGACCTATTTTAAGTACTTATAAGTCATTTTGAGTACCTGAAGACATCACCAAATTATGGCTCGGAATCTTACTGGGAGAGCCAATCTTTATGTAAGAGCTACTCCTTTAAAGTGTGACCCGAGAGCCACTTTCAGAACGATCCTCATGTCATGTACCAAGAGCCTTCTTTGTATAATAGCGAGATTATTTCTACTAATGTAGCGAGCTTTTTTCGGTTGAGTGCAACTTTTCAGTGAGCCTTTTCAGACATGGACCTTGCATGATCCCATCGAAGTTCAGTTTATAATATATACTAGGTATGACTATAGTCTCCGCGTTGTTACAGCTTACTATGAGCAATGTCATACTTCACCTGAGTGCGGGTGACATTTACAGATTAAAATAAATATATTATAAGAAGGATAGTAATAGAATGAATGTGCTACATGGTGAACTAAGATGAGATTACAGTGAATGCAAAGTGTATGTAACATAAGAAATGAGTTATGGCGAAGAACTATGATTGCGACGTAAAGAGGTATGCAAGGAAGATTATATTGCAGAGGCTGTACGCAAGTTGATGCGTGCTCAAACAGATGCGGGCATTCGGAATGAGTTGTCTATGTCCCAACTTAGTCAGACTTAGGTAGCATAGCGTTACAGTAGATGTCTTTCGGTTGTAAATGTCTTTATGATCTTATTTTTTTACAATACCATGACATCCATTTTAATTTGTAAACCGTAATTCTCTCCGGGTGAAGCAGAACCCGAATTCTCACAGAAAAGGCTCACTGAAAAGTTGCACTCAACCGAAAAAGCTCGCTACATTAGTAGAAATAATCTCGCTATTATACAAAGAAGGCTCTTGGTACACGACATGAGGATCGTTCTGAAAGTGGCTCTCGGGTCACACTTTAAAGGAGTAGCTCTTACATAAAGATTGGCTCTCCCAGTAAGATTCCGAGCCATAATTTGGTGATGTCTTCAGGTACTCAAAATGACTTATAAGTACTTAAAATAGGTCGCTCACGGAAAGTATCTGAGCTCGATAATAAATGTGCAGAAATCACGCCATAGAAAGAAGTGCTCAGTTTTACAGGAAAAGCGCTCTCCATATAACTAACGTGGCTCTCAGTAGTAAAATGTGGTGTGTGGTTTGAACTTTGTTAAAAATATATCTCACAATCTCTTTAACCACTGCTTATAAGTTGAGCTCTGATATATAATTTCGCTCTCGCAATGATTTTCCGAGCCTAAATCCTACGAAGTCTGAAGGTACTGGAAAGGTACTAAATTAGGTGGCTCACGGAAAATAGATCGGCTCGGTAATAAATGTGCAGAAATCACGCCATAATCTGGCTCTCCCAATAAGATTCCGAGCCACGATCTGATGACGTCTTCGGGGTACTCGAAATGACTTGAAGTTATGTTACCTGAAAGAATTCAGGAAGTGCCAACGCCATCATTCCGAGGTCCAGCCACTGTCTCAAAGAATGACAGACTGTGTAGATTTGAGAATTATCCGAATGTGTAGAGTCTATATGCTCCGATAAAATCTATAGTAGCAAAATGCTAACAGGGGATGATCAAAGTCGTATGCAGTGAGATCAAATCACGCGAAACTGCATCTACGAGACAGCGGAGTCTTAGCCCATATTGTCTGTTGCTTTGACCCCAGAATGTGCTTCTTCTTCTAAATTAAAGGTTTTGAGGCTCCCCTGTTCTGAGACGACGAGGGTTGGGACGAAGAGGGCCAGTCGGACTCTGACGTATCTGTAGGATTGCTGACATGGAAAGGTACCTATTCAACAATGTAAACTTTTGAGTACTATATTAAGCATATCTGAAGATACGCTTACGGTTATAGCGCGGGAGCGGTTCCAAAATCAATACCTGTACTCATCGCTCTTTGACGGTTTGGGTGTCTCTCGGATCGTGGGCGTGCATTCAGACTAGTGATCTTTCGGTAAGTGAGGAAGTTGACAGGACTCCAATACATACGAGGCGAGGAGAGTTAGAATAAACTGGATGGCAGGATCGGGTCAGAGACGTAACGTCCTACTAACAAATGAGTTGCATACCTTTTGCGAGAATAATATACAGCCCGAACCAGACAACTGAGACAAATCATCAAAACAATTAATGCAAGCTATCATCTAGGCTCACGGTTTTTCATCGCCTGGAACTAACCTTAATAGGTGAGTGTCCGAGCAGTTGCCACATCTTTGGTACAAAGACTTACATATTATTACGGTCATCGAAGTAAGACTACAGGATGGTCACCGTCATTTCATGAGGTATACGTTTCTTTGATGTAAATCAAGTACCTAGTTATTAGCCCGGTTTCTACAAAGACGGAGCATCCGATAAGCGATTTCAGAGTACTCCTTTTATATTTAGACTCAAGACTCACGTAATGAGTAGCGTACGAGCCTATTCAGTAGTTGAGTGGTTCTGGTAAAAACATGAGCACGGATAAGATTTATGTGAAGTGCTCTCCATACGATCGCATATTGCCCGATGATGCCAGTTTTCTCAGGTAAAACAGCATGGAGGCGGCAATCAGAATATCCGTTGCCCCTCCCAAAGCCAGAGCTGAGGTTACGAGCCAATTATACTTGGTGATGAAAACCACCCAGTTAGGAGTTCTATGAACATCTATTATACTCTCAGCTGACATCGCAATGCCTCCCAAGAATCGTAGAACAGTGAGAGCAAAGCATGCGAAGCTGATAGCCAGGTTCCCTGAAAGTCGGTATATACGATGAGAAAAGAAAGACTGTGCAAACGGTTATTGGGTATCACGTTTAAAATATTACCGAAAATGGTCGTACCTGGACAACCACTGTGATTAGAGTTTCGTTTACAACATTTGCGGATAATGAATAGGAGTTGATTTCAGCCCTATTGAATCGTGTGACTGTGTCAAAATATATCGTATGCGCCGCCGTAAATGAGTGGAACATCTCCAGGACTCTGCAGTACAGATGAGCCCGTGAGCAGTGTTTCAGAGTGATTAAAGGCGCACAGAAGAATGGAGACCTGACCGGAACATATCAATAAGTCGTCGATAAAAGTCAATGTTATATCCGTACACACACCATAAGCTTAAGAGTCCACTTATCGGACGCACTCCGGCGAAAGTATGTATATCCTTGGGACAATGACACTCCTAGGAGAACGAGGCTCAGAAAAGTAGCTATTTCGACTGCACCAAGATTTCCATCCGTCTCCACTTTGAACGTATTCCCTACTAAGGCCATCGTTCAGAAACCTAGCAGGAGTCGTCTTAGCTGGGAGGCAGCATACGCCAAAAGTCGCGTCACGGGCTGGAGGGTGTAATGGTTGTAGAGAAGTAACAGTCACCGTGAGAGAAAAAGGGAGACGTTCAAAGGTATTCGTTCGAAGGCCGCTATTCTAAGCCCATCATTGCTATGATCATAGTTACTCGTACTGGCAAAGAGCTTTGTTGGTCACATTGACTAATCTCGCATCACGGAACGTGTTGTGCCCTTGGCAGATAGCAAGCTGTCAGAATGCTGCGCTGATAAATTGAGCGCCAAGATCAATGATATATTGATGAGTCTGAGCAATTAATAGACGCTGAAGACAAGGCTTAACCTAATACATGCCAAGTTTAATCCCTCTTCTATACTACGAACTTGTGCCACCATCCACCAGACCCCAGGATTTATTACCAACCGCAGACCAAGGGACACTCTGAATTCTGAATTTTCACCATTCTCTGCCTAGAAACTACCGGCGGCCATGGAGAATAATGATGGGGAGAATCTGTTTATTTTAAACTAGGACATATATAAGTATTCAAGACCGAATCGTCTCACGTTTCCACAAATACTTCTTCTATTCGTAGAATAATGGTAATCATCTTAAGTCACGTGCTATATATTATGTGGCTCTCTGTCGTCCAAGCTCCATGCCATGTCAGTTATGAAGCCTTGGATAAGTATATCTCTTTCTCGTTGTCTCCAAAGTATTTCTAGCACTGTCCAGTCAATTCCCCCCCCTCTCCCCCCCCAAAGTGAATTCAGGCTAGGAGGAAGGCCTGTTCCATTATACAGTGCCAATATCATCCGAAGAAGCAGATTATCAGTGATGATTGTCGTACAAACTCGATTCTCAGCTCCTAGAGCATGTCTACTTATATACATAGCAACCACAAGTAACCAAGGTTAAGTAATCTGCTCTATTCCACTCCACATCGACTAACTTGGTAAGGCAGTTGGCGCGATTGACATTTGGCTTCGGTAGACCAATCCTGCAGGAAGCGCAGGGATATATAGATTTTATCCCCCATTCTTGAGAAGCCACCCACCTGCTGATTTCTACCGGTCGTATAGCCTTGGAATCACATATGAATTTGTACATATATCTACCATTTTTCTACATATACAGAAATATAAATTTTAACTTTGACTTGGTCTGGAAATACAATTCATAGCGTCTTCACAGGGACAAAATTGACATTAAACTTAGACGCATCGAGACTCGACTTGGACGCAAATTTGAACTGGCGGCGGCCTCTGTTTGCGAAAGAAACGGCGGGGGATTTGAAGTTGAATACTTCTTATGTATATTCTGCTTTTTCTGTGTCGCACAGCAGTTATAAATTGCTGTTTGTCGTCCAAACAGTCGAATAATCATAAGACATACTCAAAAATGCAGCTGTTTCTTCGACAAACAGTGATCAGCTCCAGTAGTAAACTAGAGACTTAGAGAGCAAAAATAACTAGCCCTCACAATTTTGCTGCTCCTCACACCGGTTGACCTGCAAAAAATGCCGAAGGTGCATCAAGTAGAATATATAACGTGGCCAATTTGTAACCAACTACGCGTTGTGGTGAATAGGCTGAAGGACTCCAGGGTAGCGTTTTGCACGCAGCTGTAATCGGGTGTGTACAGCAATCCAACCTGCATCACCACATGCTCTCCTTGTGGGAAATCGAAGATTTTTTTACTACATCTAAATATAGATGCGAGTCGGGAACGATACCGACACTACCGACTTGCTCAGCGACAGGCAGCACGATACCCCGAGTCAATTCCTCACACGAACGTATACACGATGAGCTTTGCGATATAAGTCTCTGCACCCGAAAAACGACTAGCTGTGAGATGTTCTGTACTATTTTGCTCAAATTATAATTCGTTGTGGCTCAAGCGTCGTTCCATAGCTGATAATCGATGATTGTTGATAGGTTCCCTTCCCAAGATATCCGGTGTCCAACCGGATGAGCGGCCTTCAGGCTACCCAAGCGCAGGATGAAGTTCCTGCTCCACATATGTCCCGTTATAATCTTTTGGTTACCCAAAAGTGGACACGAGATGAGTGACGCATGATAATATGTAGTTTCTCCGCTATTTCTTGTCCGTTGTACAACGAATGTGCTGGCGTTGGACGCAACGTAGGGAAGTATGCATGCTTCAAATAGTTATGATAAGGAGGGAATGACGCCGACAGTGCGGGAAGAGAAGCGTGAAGGCGCACACACACGTACCCGGGTCGGCCGTAGATACTGCGCAGGCGTTGACTGACGCGATCTTGGGCTCCGCTCCCCGGAGTGTATTGACGAGCTTGACGGAAGTCCGTCAGCAAACGTCAGCAATTTTGCGAAGACCAAAACCGCGAGACGTATTTAGACACCGAACTCGAGGTGGTTCACGATTGAGTCAAACCATGCTTCCTTCCCAATATACGGGGTAGCGCAGAGAACGCATCATTCTCGAGGGCGGCGCGACAGTATCATAAGGCGTCGGATACCTATGTGTGAAGGTCTTGGCAGGCCAAAAAAGATGCGCAGCACAGGTGCTCTTGCTTCCTCCTTTAGTGGCTTATTCACCAGATGTATTCCATACACCGTGAACGCTCTGAAGTACGTAGTTACGAGCTACAATTGGACACATGATTACGATCTATTCTTTTCAGTTCGGCTCCTACTTTAAAAGTACTACTTTATCACAACCATATCTCCTGCCGATAGTCATTCGTCGCGGATCTTCAAAAGTTGATGGCATCGACACGTGACTGATTAATCACGGTTCTCGCGCTTTCACGACGCGCTTTCGGGCAGCTTTCAGGCTTTGCAGGGCTTTGCTCTACTCTGGAGGAATTATAATGGTCCATTCTATGCCTACTATGGAAGCTTGCATGAAATTAGAAATGTAATAATAGAGTCAATAATTGAACACGAGATCAGAATTTTTAGAACATCACACTTCTTCTGACATTTCTTTCGCTTTGGACTGTGTGTGGCAACTTCTTCTGACTTAGTAAGTGAAAGGCGAAGCCAACGCGTAATATAAGTATGGCTAGTGGAATTCGGAGAAATATGTCTCTATTTAAATTTGACGTAAGCACACGCGGAAACCGAGGGCTCCATTAAGAAATGAACGAACCTTGATTACTTGCGTCGTTAAACACGCACTGGCGGGCTGTTCTGTTAGCGATATGCGGAAGGATTTGGAAGAGGAGATTTATCCCTCTGATTTTCTGCAGAATCTCTTGGCGGAGATAACGATAGCCCGATACCACATTATATAGGCTTTCGTCCATTATCGTCACTTCCTTTGAAGCAGCATCACGAAATAAAATCCATTTCAAGTAGGGTAACTATAGAGACTTTCATTTAGAATAATTCTACAGACCCGATCCTATTGTTTAGCCATATATGTATTTTTCAAGCGCCAATGATGAGCTATTGTGCCGTAGGAAAATGGAAAGAGATCGAACGCTAAGGGTTGTCTTCTTCACTACAAATCGAAGCCAAATTGTTCAGCAAAAAGCAGCCCGTGAATGACAGAGTTTAATACTTATTATCACACAGGTTTGTATCTAGTGGCGCTCTTGGTGCAATATATAGGCTATATAGATGAACCAACAAAATTAATGATGTCGTAGACTGCTTCAGGACTAAGTTACTCTTAGTAAGGAGACTTGAGAACCAGGCACAATTATAATTAAATTAAAAAACAAGAAAAAGCCAGACTAAGGCAAGCCTGTAATCGACACGCGCGCAGCATGCGATCTATTATGAACGCGAACAATGCAAGAAAGGAGCGGGAAGCGAGGTCTGGATACGCACTATGTAGACTGCTTTTAGATGTCATACTCGACTTTGTCCAGGGGTTGTATATGAAGGGAGTGAGGCAACCCTGAGGCTCCTAATTGAAGGATGAACATAACCTTTGAGAACACCAGAAAAGGCGATAAAACATAGTCTGCGAAGCAGAAATTTAGAGTGTGCTAGACTCCGGGGGTCCAGTATGAAGGGTCTGGTTAGATAACGAGAAGAGGGTTAAGACAAAGTACGGATGCCTCGCGACGGGGGTGAGGAGGTGGTGAGCACAAGTCAATTGCGGGATCTTTGCGTGATTAAACCCTATCTCCCAGATAAAGTTGCCGAAGAAAGACATGGCCCAAAGCAGCTCGCTTAGCATCTGCGAGTCCCGCCTCTGTATTCCCGTTCTCAGAGACCCAGGGGGACACGCACGAGTCGCAGTAAATATGAACAACGGCCTGCACTGTGCGGAATGGATACGGCGAGGCATCTGTGATACACTCACTTACCCGGCAGGAAATCACACAAATGACTGCGAAGTCGTGGGTACTACCGAGGAGCCAAAGTCGCAGAGTGAGAGAGAAAGTGCGGGAAAGGCAATGGAGAAGGTAAACGCGTTTGAATCCACCTTCTCAAAGTCGCAATCGTACCTTGTTGATTGCGGTTCACGGCATTGGGAAGGCTGACACATTGAGCAGATTATAAATAAACAGCGAGCCAGGTCGAATCGATGCTCTCACAAAGCTCGACAACGCGCAAGTGCCCAGCGCGACTCGCTAGTACGGCCGATCGGTCCTCACGTCTTTGCACACAAGAGTTCAATTGTATTCATCACTACGTCGGTAGACCGGGACGCTGGATGCACTTCTAGAAATGGTGCAGATATCCCGATCGGGGTAGTCTGAAGGGTGCGCGGCAGGAAGCACCGAAGATAGTACCGTAAATCTCCTAGAATACGTACCACTCGACTAGATTGGAGCTTAGGTCACTTGGCCATAGCGTGAGAGGTACTTGGTACTATGTCAAAGAATCTAGAAACTGTCATAATATACAGATGGACATGCGCGGTTTACAACGAGGCGTCTGTAATTATCCTCGCACTGCCGGAAACCTGCAGGGTTTAAGTAAAAATTTGTACTCAGTACCGTTCTCTAACACAGTATTAAGCGGACGAGGAGAGACATATGCGTTGTATGATTCTGAGGTAGAATGGTGGATAGCCGAATCACACTGATCTCTCACCGTGCCGAGTGATAGCGAATCTAATCTGATCTAAATACATAAGATTAATGTCCTCTTCAAAGAGCGTCAGTGCGATCAATACTGAGTTACAAGCGAAACCTGAGTATAGCGATGCATACCAGTTCCTTCCTTATGATGTTAATCCTATGCAGAATGATGGTTAAATTTTCAGCTGACAGTAGGGACAAGTTGTGAACATCTGATATATCACATCCAAGTGGGTTATACACCGGCAGAGTGAACGGGGGATCGCAGTATAAATTCTCAATTAGATCAGTCCTTGGAGTACTGAGCTATACGGCTCGTACGCCATAGTCTCCGAGTACTTGAAACCCATCCGTTGACCATATCTAAATTTAAGATGACGGGGATCCGTCTAAATTTTTAGTGACATTCGAAATCAGAATGTGTCACGATGTTTCTGAGGCCTGCAACTACTCTGGGGATTGGTTGAATATGTTGTTTTTTAAAGAAAGACGACAAGGCAGTGTTGTAACGAGGATCTAGGGGGAGCAGCATATCCCAAAGGACGTATTCCTCGGAAGATAATTGAAAATTTAACACTTCGAGCGAAAAGTAATCAATCATTCTGGAATATTTGACTCGTTGAGCTGCGGATGTCAATTGAACTACGGGAGCGAGAGCTGTTCAACGACAGACGAAGCCCAACAGTACTGCGTAGGAGCACATGGACCTACATTGTCAAAACATGATCAAAATAGTCACGAACAGGAGCGCGATCAAAAATGATTTTCCAATCAGCTGATTCTGATTTTGATTTTTGTGTACGCATGGATGTACACAACCATTGGCTTCTAAGTTCTGAACAGCTGAATGCTGTGGTGCCGCTCACTGCACTGCACTGCACGGTCGTCTTCGGTATCATTCGCCGATGTCAAGTCTCGAGCTCGAGAGAGATGGGATGGGATATGGAAGTTCGTTGAAGTGAACCAGGTCATCGATAACAAGTACTATTAATTGTTGCTGTGGGAAGGAATCCACAAGAGTGCCAATGGGCTCGAGGTTCGAGCTCGAGCGCTTAACTTGTTTTTCACACCACCTGAGGTCCAATTTTACAGACGGTCCTTACCATGCGCCCACGCACACACTGTGCACACAGTCGATCATCTTCTCGGGCATCGGGGGAAAGTCCAAAAGAGGCAAATAAGTACTAGTTACTGAAGGCGATCACAGTCCGGGGCGATCGATATTTCCTCACCAATTGAATTGAAACGGAATGTAATGTAGATATGTACAGTTAAGAGAAGGAAGAAAAGGGAAGAAGTCCCGGGATAGGCAATTACGATTTGAAATATATGCACTTCGAATGTATTGATCAAATGTATCTCTATGATTGAGCTTGTATTGGATTGGGAAGAACAGGACGAGGAAAGGGCATTGGTCGCGGAGATGGAAGTGGCTGTATAAGTAAGTATGACGGCCATCATATCATGGATGATGGAATATCTAAGTACAGCGTTAGATTTGATTCTGGAAGAATCTGTTTATATCAAGAGTCGTATGTATGGGGATATGCGGTCTGGTGATGTGGGCTTGTTTGGGTAGCTGCCTAAGTGGGCCTGGGTCTCGGAGGGGCGACGACGGTGGAGGCGGGGTGAATCTAAATATAGCCACGTGCCGGCATCGCGCATTGAACTGAAATTGAACTCGAATTCGAATACTGGGGTAGAATAGAATACAAATATACTGGAGTCCAAGAACTAGAAGGAGTGCCGATGCAGACGGTACCTGGAGGCCGATGGACTGGACTGTATTGTACTTTATTTACTGTGTTATCGGAGAAGTTTTGAGAGCGGGAGTCAAGTAATTCTGTGAGTCGGCTGTCACTGTCAATGCGCGCTGCCTAAGGCCTTGCGGGGAGCCGTGGGCCCCGTTAGGGCGAGTATTTGGGGTGCGAAACTTCGAAGGTGGTACAGAAGTTAGAAGCGCTGTCTGAGCCACAACATAAATATAAGGTGCTTGGAATCCTGCGATCGGTGGAGTTTTGGTACTCTACTCTGTCGTAAAGAGGAGGTGACATAGGGAGCTTCGAGTACGCCCGGATATCCCTTGCCAGCAGTGGCTACTTTGAATTATATCATGGTGAATTTGAGTTTAATTGAAAGCCATTAACGTTAGCGTTACTGGAGGCTTGGAGTCGAACGATCATTCCGGATTTTGGATAGCGTCATGCGCGTTGTGCCATGCGGCATGTTGGACAGACTATGAATACTCCAAGAACTTGAGATTACCTTGAGCTAGTTGCGTATGACTGGATATTGTCAGAAGAACAACTAACGCGTGAGGTGCATTGAGAATATTTGCCTGTTCGCTCGCTGAGGATAATCGAACCGTGAACCCAACAAGGTGTCGCGATCTGTAACCTTGGATATCAATCGTCGTGAAAGCTAGTGATTAGCTCTTGTAATCATGATCATAGGAAGTCGACACACCAACAAAGGGACGTCATTGAGTTCAACATGGTCGGAGGTTACACCGGGGCCGGTATACTACTCGGAGTCATTTTAGCGCCCCTTCCTGACAACTCGGAAAATATCGACGATTCGGAGCGTAGAGCAGGCGATAATGTTGTGATTGGGTGACTCGCGTTAAGCATTCGTTGTTTGTTGTTCGTCGTCTTATTTGTGCGGGGAGCTCGGGGGTATCCTTGGTGGTGGTGGGATTGAGACGAATAAGAGGGACTGGAGATGAGGTGAGATGGGAGCGTTTGTTCGTTAGAGGCTGCATATCGGAATTGTGGCACGGTCTTTGGGGACCGGTGAAAAGAGACCTGTAGTGGTGCCAACCCTTGGATTGGAAGACGCGAGAAAGTGCGTACGACAACGCCAGATCATATATTTTTCTTTCGTTTTCATTTTCGCGCTCGGGGATCATTATCCACCATTGCAAAATAGATAATTTCTCCAATCCTGCAAAAGCACAAATGAAAATCCGCTCACGGGACCTGATTTCGCAATTAATTACGTTGCGATGGCGTGGTATTCCGACCCTGGTCGGGGCACGTACCTTGGGTTTAGGTATCCCCAGAATGCCTTGATGGGATTGATGCGCCCTTGATTGCCCCGTATCGAGTGAGGACAGATTGAAAGATGGATTGGATAAAGAACACAGCTAGATGAGACACGAAAAAACGACGATGTCGCGCGGTATGTAACGGTGTTTCTCTTCCTTTCGTGTGTTAGACCTGTTCGTTTTTGTTGCCAGATCTTATGGACTCCAGAACGGGAAATGGACAGCGATTCGAACTAGAACCCAGAATGGTAAAAGAGAGACATCCCGTTATTCTGGAAATGAGGAGTGCTCAATAGACTTTTTTATGGTTGAATTAAACGTGGGGATAAATGGGGTATGTTTCAGCCGTGCACGCAGCCGTGCTTCTGACGAGAGCAAGGGTTCGTCGCGCATACGGAAGGAAGATGTCAGGCAAACAAGATATAGCGCCCCCAGGAGTGAGGATATGTGCCAGCATGATGCGTCAGTTGTCGGACGTTATCTGATGTATCTCCTCTAGGAAGACAAGGCCGCGAAGCAGTGCGAGACACAAGGATTTGGACGACAGGTGAGAAGAGGGGGAGAACATACAAGGCGGACACGAGGCGATTGTAGAATCAGGACCCCAGGAGCAAGTGGAAAGCGGGAGTTGAATCTGTTGGATCCGACGTGGGGGCGGGTTTATTCGTGGCGTGGTGAAGGATGATTGGGTGGTGATGTGATGGATGGATTGGATAAGGTTTAGCGGGATTTGGCGTCGTTGGCGGCAAGCCAAACACGCGGTGGGCGCGAGGCTTGTCCACGTTGCTTCCTGCGAATCATCTGACGGTCCGACGGACATGGAGCAGGCCGCGGGAATTGAACGGTTCAAACTTTCAGGTCGGGCTGTTTCTGGGGTCCCCGGGTTGGAAGCGGCGGTGTGGAGCTCAACCAGGCGGGGGCCAGAGACGCCGGGTTTGGACATAGCCGCCACGGACGGTTCGGTCCGTTCGTTTTGAAAGTGAACCACCAGGCAACGGAGGCATTTGTTTTATTTTTATTATTTTTTGTTGTTTTTGTGGAGGAGGATATGAAGGACCCCCGTGTTGTATCCGAAATGCTTTCCCGCCTCTTCCTTTCTCTCTAGCTATGGACCTATCGCCTACACGACTCAGTCAGGATTCCCTCTCCCCGTCCTTTCAGCCTTCAACCACCAATCCAATGCCGATCTCGCAAGACTTCTCGCTCACTCCTACTCCGAGGTCGATGACCTCCGCAAGGAGCTCGCCATCGTCAGAAAACGCGCTGAAAAAGCGGACCGTTTAGCAAAGGCTTTTACAGCTCACAGTTCTTCGTCCACCTCATCTCCGCCTCACTCCACCACCACCAACGGCGACCAGCCTCCGCTCACTGCCCAACACGCGCAGCAGATCAAGCAGATCGTGGATGAGTACGAGCAAAAGCTGGTGCGCGCAGAGGCAGAACGCGATGAAGCGGAGGCACGGAAACGCGAGGCATTGGAGGGGTGGAAGCAGCTCGATGACATCCTCTCGACTTTGGAACTCCACACCCGGGAGGCTCGATTCATTTCACGCTCGTACGTGCCGGGTGACTCCCAGGGTGGCGGAAATGGCCACTTTATGCTCCCGCCTACGTCGGTTGCTACCGCGCAACATCAAGGTATGGCACCACCAAATTCGGCGTCACGACAGCACTCGCGGCACATGTCCTCGCGGGCTACTGTGGCGTTTCCTTTGGCACTACCGCCCCATCCGAATCCGAATCCGACGCCCACCCAAAGTGCTCGGAGGCCGCGGACACCCAGCATGGACAGTATGTATAACGCCTCTCAGCCACCTCCCAAGCGATCCCGTGCCGGCTTGGACGATCAACGAGGAAGGCCTCCTCCTACCTCCTACTCAGAGTCGGTCAGTTCTTCAATTTATTCCCATCATTATCCCTGATCAAAGCTGATCTTTGCTCTCTCTTCATTGCTTCATATTCAAATGTTGCGTTTGTTATCCGAGTGAGTACTCTCGACAACTGTGATTGATAATTACGAGACTTATTTGATATTTTAGATCTTCAGTACGTTGCATCAGTTCAACAGCAGGAATACGATCAGATCCGCGTGCGACAACAACAACAAGCAGTTCTTCAGCGCCGCGCAGGCGGAGCATCCGCGCCCGAAGCCCGCATCATTGACCGGAAATATGGCCAGCCTCATGGCGCATCGCACAATAGAGCGGCCTCGCCAGGCCACTCCCGCTCAGGGAGCCATTCCAGCAGCGGATCGATGGATGTGGACGAGATGCTCATCGAAGCAACCACAGGCGACACTGGAAACGGGACCCCGAACGGCGCTGGCCGCGGATACCTCGACTCCCCGCATCACCATCCCCACCAACACCAGCAATCACACCAGCACCATCTCAACCAACAACTCGTCGCGAGCGAGATGCGCAGGCGTTCGAGCGCGACGCGTCGCCCCGTGCATATCCATCCTCGAATATTAGTAATAGTAATAATATCGCCGTAACATCCGCGAATCCGTATCCGCCACAACACCCTTCTTCGACGAGCTATCCGGCGAATCAGTCCGCGCCCGTATCGCTGCGTTCCAGCGGGACTCTGCAGGCCAGCCCGCAAAATCAGTCGCAAGCGAGCCATGTTAATCACGTTTTCGCACCCGTCGTGACCGGTGCGCCTACCAAGAAGACCAAGTTCCCGAACACGCCTGTAGGATCGATCACCGGACCTGGATTGTCTGGTGCGTATTCTGATCATTTTTCTCTGCTTTTCGTATTCCCCTATTTTTTTTCTTTTCTTTCCTTCTTCATTTTCGCTCCTGTCTTCCGAGGGATTTCCGCCTGCGAGTCCGAACTTTATGCACCCGCGCAAACTGAGCTTCCAGCTTCTCCTCTTGCCTTTAACTTTCCACATTGGCTATAGCCTATTTTTCAAAGGCGTTCCTTCCATGTGAATCCGCTCCACCTAAGAGCCGACTCATTTTTTTTTCTTACTCATCCCCCTCAAAAAAACCGCGGACCCGCCCCTTTTACCCATATTGGGTTATATTCCTCGCAGATCAGTCAGCTACAGGCCCACGGCGGGCGCATTTGTGACTCGTTCACATCGCTCACCGTTCAGTTTTTTTATTGGCGATGTTTGTGTCACCCATGGGAATCAAGCATTCCATCTTCTTTTCTTCATGTTGCTTCTGCTTTCTCGTTCCTTCTTTTGGGTGGCTCGTTCTTTTTAGTTTTATTTCCGTATGTGATGTGGCAACCGACCGACCCGCCCGCCACCTATACGTACAATTCCGTTTGCGTTTAGCGCGTAGTATTCTGCCAACGCGGATCGTCCCGTACCATTTTATCTGGGGTCGGTCGAGTCGAGTCGAGTCGGCCCGCCTTGACTCTACTCTACCCTGGAGCTGGAGCCTGTAATTACAGGTGCGCCTCGAGGCATGCTGTGTTTACTGCGCACACGACATCTCCTTTTTCTTTTCCTTTTTCATTTTTCGCACCCGGCCCAGATGTCATTTTATGGCTCGCAAAGCGAAATGACGATGCCGCACGCGCGTGGGGGTAGCTCGGGCGTTCGGCGCACTTCTGCCTACGCGACCTTCTCGGCTGGAATATCTTTAATTCCTGATGTCATGTCATGATGGCTTTTTTTTCTCTTTTTTTGCGTATGTGCCCTGACCTGGGTTTTGGTGTGCATCGGACCCATCGCAGTCTCAGGGCCCTTGGGTTGGGATAAAGGGGATTATTCAGATGCGCCGGCGTCTCTCTGGGCCTGGGCGATTCGCGGATTGATTTCTTCTCCTTTCTCTTTTTCACCGAACATATCACTGGATTTTTGGCATTTTTCAGACATTTTTCCATCTGTCTGTCTTATTTTATTATTTATTATTATTCGCGGTGGTAGTACAACGGGTATTTCGAAGCTCGAGCATTCCTTCTCTTCTTCGTCACTTGTACTTTTCCTTTTTCAGTTTATTTTGCTGTGTTCTTCCTCCCTCCCCGCCCCTGCTTTTTATCTCTCTTCCTTTTTCGACTTTACTTCCCGATAAGCAAATGACATGGCTCGCTAACGCGATATTATTGTTTCTTTTATTTTTTACAGGTTCCGGCCCATCTCTTGACGCACCATCGGCGCCAGTGCAGCCCCCCGCCGCCGCTACTCCTTACCCACCGACAAACTCGGACGGTCAGAGGATCTGCAGACAGTGCGGCATCGTCGGGCGATACAAGGACGGCAAATGCGTGGAGAATGGGGTCCAGGCCCAATGGGCCCCGGGACCGTATGCGATAGGTAAGTGCTCTTGACTGATTTTCTCGACTTCTGATCTTTTAGCATACTTTTTTGCGTCTTCTTGTTCTTTGTGGGGGTGTGCGCATATGGGAGAAAGTTGATAGTCGACGCTATTGACAATCTGACCCGTTTGGGCTGGCCGCACACCACCCTTCAGCTAGTCATGCGCTAGTGGCACGGCGGTGTCGTTCCATGACACGTAGTATGGGAGTTTATCGTCTAAACCGGTATGCCTGGCGGGTATGCCGCGGCGTGGCGCGGTCCCTAGCCTCGTTTGTCTGACGTCTGGCTCGTTTGCCTCAGTGTTCCATGTCTCACCGTTATCTTTTCTCTTATCTCTTCCTTAATTTGCGATCCACCGTTTTGGGCTCGTGAGCTGGTTGCTTGCTCCCTTTGCGAGCTGGGGGACCTGGGATTTGACATCCACGGCCGGTGTTTTGGTGATGGATGATTCGTGACCAGGTCTAACGGATCGTAACCGAGTGTTGTGTTGGCGTTACCGCCCTGATTGTACCCCGATTCGTCCTATTGATTGTCTCCCGCCTTCTAACTTAATCCATGATTTTCATTGGCCGGTTGATCTGACACCACTTTTTCTTTTTTAGATGCAGAAAGAAAATGAAACGCGTCGAGCGACGCGGAACACTGGAGCAACAGCAACAGCAACAAGTAGCGGTGCTTCAAGCCCAGCAACAACAGCACCAGCCACGCACGAACTCTCACGCCCAGCTACCTTCATCACAAGGCTCGGAACGATCGCTCAATCGCTCAGACACTATTCTAACGCATCAGGCATCCCATGGTCCTCAGACCTTCGCCGTCTCTAGGAACGAACGCGATAGAGACGAATCGACACACACCTCTTCTCACTTACGCTCGACTCACGCCTCAAATACCACCGCTTCGTTTTCCAAATCACAGCGTCACGCACCCACGCCGCCTTCCATTGCTTCTCTGCGCGAGCAGCACGATGACGACGACGACGATCACGCCGATCAGGAACGCGATCCAGAGCAACTTCCCACCTCGAATATAGGGCGGGGTGGGTCGGCCGCGGCTGCAGCTGCAGCTGTGAACAGTCGTTCCGACTCGCGAAACGGGCGTATTCGCGCCGGGGCGAAGGCGACGCCCCTCGAACTGAGTCGACATATCCTAGCGGAGTCACCCCTGCCAAGCGATCTGGCTTGCATGGGTCCATCTCCCCCAGGGGAGCAGATGTGGATGAGATGGACGCGGATGCCGACGCGGATGCTGAGGCCGAGGCCGAGATCTTGGGTGCGGTAGACGCTACTGGGGAGGACGACGACCTTGATGGTGAGGGCGATGGCGACGGTGAAGGAGACCCAGAGAACGACGGGGACCCGGATGCTGAGCTTCTCGAAGCCGTAGACGCCGCTGAGGCCAACTCCAACGCCAGCTCTAATGGAGGCGATAGGTCTTGGCTTAAATCGGAGCCTAGCTGAATCCTGGCGATTTGAACCTCCCTGGCTCAAACTATTGGGTTGTGGAGGCTGCTTTGAAGGGATTCAGCCGTCTTTTCTAGCACGTCGTTTTCTGTGATCAGTCCGTCTGGTGTTCCCCGCCCTTTTCTTTTTGCTTCCAGGTAATTTGGACACGACGACTCTGGTTCTCGTCGTGATACCACTCTTTCAACCATATCCTCGTCTTCCTCATGCTTCAACGGCTCTGCTGCTCTTGCGTTGATAATACTTTCTAACTCTTCTCATTCGCACTATTCCACGCCTTTATCATCTCATCAATTACAAGTACAACTCTACCAAGCACCTCACTCCTATTCCATGCGATACCCTTGTGGTTCTAATCCCTTCATGCATAATCCTGCGACTTCTCTATTCCTCGGCAATCATCATTTTCTTGTTAATCTTGGCCTAGGTTTCCTCTCCTAACAACCTTACATCCTACTCACATATCGCACTTGCATTTTAGTCGTATACTACATAGGACTTCTCTACCATTCATCTGTTTTGACGTTCTCCCCATCCATCACTCCCGTGTTGTATCATGCCCTTTGTCATGCCTCATGATTATTTTACATAGTTTCCGCTTGTCTCTTGCTATCGCTTGTGCTATCTCCCGTAATTATAAATGCATTCTATCTTTCTGACCAGTGGCTGCGGATAAGCACATTCACGAGAACCAATTCGGTAAGTCTCCAGATCGACAACCTCAATGCACGAAAGTGGTCATTTGACATTGATTTCTAGCATCCATGGATATCGCATTTCTTAAGCGATGTCCTTGCCGGCGCGCGTTGTTTGTGTGTACACATAGCAATCTTCTGGTTATCGGTCAGGGTTCGAAACTCGAGGCGTCTTCTTTTAATCACGCTTTACATGGTACAATTTCTCCCGAGGTCCCGCACTGCTCGGATAGATTCAGAAATCCCGCACGAGCGCACGCCGTTCTATTGGCATGCACAATAGTATCCATAGACCTTGTCATAGACTTAGCTCGTAGAAGCAAGGAGATTGGTACAAGTCAACAAGGAAGTGGACAAGCACAGCATGAGGTTGACGCAAGGCATGACAAAATTAGATCGTCAAAATAACGTTTCTTCCGTCGGTCAGGCTATGATCATATGAGCCTTTGGGATATGAAAGGATGAGAAACACGCGTACTTGGTTTTTACTGTGTGCAGGCAATCGGGAGGTGCGCAATTGATCCGAGCCTCGAGGTCGGAAGACATGAACCTCGCAGAAAGCAACAGACGAACGTCGAACCATGCCGGCGACAGTGTCCGAGGGATACGACTACGCAGAGTTGATCCTCGCGCGGGCAGCACAGCAAGATCGTCATCGATAACGTTCAATTCAAGTTCGAAAAATACCTAGCGTAATAAGTGGATAACATTCAAGGAGAAACATGCCGCAGCGGGAGCGAGTAGGAGTCATCTGGCTCGGAGCACTAGAAGGAGACAGATTCCAAATTGGCTTGATGACGGACTGCAAGTCGCATTTGAGGAGATCGGGGCGACGGGCGTGGGTATAAATATTTTCGACTTTGCCCAGTTCGTTCACTTGACATTTAATGGGCCCCACGACATGGGGGCCTTTCGAGGTCCTACAAAATTTGAGCTAGTACATTTTTAAAGGCATACCTCGTCTACTTACCACACAGAGGCTCGATAGTTTTGCCTGTGAAATGTGCGGACTCCTTATTATGGCGGAAGCTTATGGAACTCGGTACGTTCAGATCCAGATATTTCTCATTATCATTCATACCTAGACGATAGTACTGTATGTACGTCTGAATTACAGATTGACTACAGAGATCGGCCGAGACAGTTTCTTGGGCAGAGAGTAAGGGAGGTGGATCGGTTTGATTACAATTACAGAAATGAACATCGGTATATTATTGAGTTCCCCACAGCGTGTTCACTTCAGCAAGCAGAGCCGCGACGACCTTCAGATATCAGGCGCAACGCGTCTGAAAACGTTGCGTGGTAGGCATGCAGCGGTGGATCGTCGCCGCTCACCGTCGGAAGCCTGACAACGCTCTGGCGTTTCGACACATGTCAGAAACGTACAGTAATAACTGTGACTCGTATTATAAAATATGGATAGATCTGCTAGCAGGTGGGCTTCAAGAAGATGAATAAACTTGGCTAACCCCCCCACCCCGAGAAATCTCATCCCTTTGCCTCAAAATTAAACTTTTATGAGGGTTGGATACGTCAAGTCAATAATCGTAATCGCAATCCACAACATCTAAGATTTGCTTCTTATGGACAAAGGCAGGAAAGTGGATATTGTTGCAAGTCGGTCATGAATTCGAGTCAAATAAGGCATTAACTGATTGGGTGGAATAAGTTGTTCGTTCTAGCTTTACTTGGGAGTTGAGTGCGAAACGGTTAAAGCGAGCCATCCAAAGGCGTGATGCGTACTGCTATTTTCTGTTCAATGCTCTCTAAGACAACAAAATAGAAGAAGAGCTACCAAAATGACATATCATGAATGAAAAGACTGAGGAAGGCTTGGTAATGGAGAAAGGAAAACCCAAGGGCGGCAAGCTCGAAAAATAGATTGCTCGGTTATATCCGCTGAGGCACGGTCCCAGAATCCATCAGCGCTTCTGCTTCTCACCCCATCATTTCTCTCACAATCTGATCTATGGCAACGAGAGGCTGATATAGCTTTTCGTTAACTCGCCATAATGCAGGCATACTAATGACCATTGAAAACAACACCGGTGCAGGTGAATTTCGTCGTATAAGCTTCTACTATCTTCATGACGCAAATGTGGATGCCCTTTTCAACACTGCCATCGCACGCGGTAGCATTTAGCACAAGTGGGACAATCACCAGTAAAATGTAACTGTCAAAAAGGGTGCTCAAGTCAATGTCATGTGTCACTAGAAACCCTTTGCCGTGGGCAAGCAAATTGCAAGTAGACCGCTATTTAGAAGTGCGGGTGAGGTGGGTATTGTACTTCGGTGGGCTTTGATTTTCTTCTCTCCATCGCTAAGGTCTTGAAGACCGACTCTTTTGTCGTCATTTCTTCGCTCCGGATAGCACATTCCTTTTTGTTCTTCTGACTCATAATTCAATAATGGTCGGCCTTATTCAATCAGGACATTTTTTTCGCGTCGAATCAAGATCTCGGAGCAATCGAGATATCAACTTTCCTCAGCCTGGTACTGCTAGGGGTCTCTTTCGCAAGGCTATACGTACTTCAATCGTAATGGAGGAGATAGACTCGGCTTAAAACTTCTGGTGCGTATTTTGTCCATTCCTAATATGCCTTGAAGCTGAAGAACATACCTTTCAACATAGGTTTCCCTTCTTCTGTAAGCTCTGTTGTGCAATAGTGTATGGCAATTACTTATCTGTCTAGTCTTATGGAGGTATTCCACTCATTCACGGCCTCGCACACCATCTACTTCGAGACCGTCACACGATCGAACAGGGGCGAGGCTAATTCGTATCAACTTTCAACAAATGTGTTGACAGAAAACATCATAACGTTTATTGTGCAGGTACGTCGAGTAGTACTAATATCTCTATGCATTATGAAGAATTTCATCCCTGGATAGTGTTTCTTCTCTCATAGGATTTACCGGCTTTCAAGGAAACTCCCACTAAGCACACTCTCGTTCATCTTCACCCTATTGCGCTTCGTAGGGGGCATAGCTCTTTCTGTGGAGAGCATTCTCGACGTTCCTAGAACACCTAATGGCGTCTTTGTATTCACGTTCAGCTGGTTGGTAACCTCGGCTTTAAGCGCAGGAGTCGCAGCTGATTTGTTGATCGCTGCATCAATGGTATACTACCTGAGAAAAATGGCCTCTCCTACTAATCTACAGTCGTAGGTCCCATCTTTGCTGAAACTGAAAAATATAGAAGCTCATATGGATCATAGGACAACAGAATTCTTGAACTGTCTTGTTCGATTCTCTCTGAGTAAGTCTTCTGCATCAAAATTCGTATGGTGGACAATAAATTTGATTGCAAATTTCTGCAGAAACTGGTCTCATAACGAGGTATAACAAGTCTACAAGTAGTCCTGGCGAAATGTCTCACCCTCATTCATTCGCAGTTTGACATCAGTATCAGTTATAATATGTGTAAGCGTCCTCTAAAGCTCTTTCTTGGCAAATTACTGAAGCTTCCGAAGTTTCAAGCAATGTCAAACAGTAGGTGAATCAATATACTATTGTGAGCAGGCATATAACTCCCTCCGTAGTGGTTTGGCTTGGAATTTACATCGTCCTTGCGAAACGTGAGTTTTCTCCCTTGATCTCTGATGATCCCAACACTGACCCGACTCTCAGTTTATTCCATCTCACTGCTCGTATCGTAAGTGTCGCGAAGCTGCACACTCATCTTATTCATTCCCCACTGATAATGGTACTGGCAAGTCTCAATGCTCGCCCACAGAGTGACCATCCAGGTAGCGACGTAGGAGCCTCAGATCTCCAATTCAACCCACCTCCTGAGATCACGGCACGTCCAGTCCTTCTGCATACCATGTACTTACTTATAGTACCCAAAGATCTCTTTTCACGATGTACATGGCTCAGACAAGGTTATCTGGAGTCCAGTACTCCAAACCAAAGTCGGTATTCCGCTGCTGCTCCCGGACCCAAGCCATGCTAATACGCTTTCTGAAAACAGTTTGGTCAGGTCTAGGATGCTATCTCAGTCTTCTTTTTCTTCAATCTATGGATTTAATTGAGCAAACATGGACTCAAGTGGACTTTCCTAGTAGCAGGACATTCAAGCGATATTATCAGTCATGTAGAAGGTACACCCTCGCGTGTAGAAAATATCGAAGGATTTTGAAAATTAATCCACGGAGAGTACAAAAGCAAGGGCAGAATAGCTTATACAGAGGATCGAGAAGAAATCGGAGTCAAGCAAGAGCAGATGCCAGCAAGAGAACCGTCAAAGTGAACACGGAACCCTGCGAGACACCAAGGTGCATCTGCATAGCATATATCTTCGACAGTCAGTGGAGCATGACCCAGAGATGAAGATATGAAAGCCTGAGCTGAACAAGAGCTCAACGGAACGCCAAAGTCGACAGTGGGAAGCACATAGCCGGGGTAAAACTCTTCCAAATTCGCAAAGAGGTCCACAAAGCATCTATTCGAGGTCAGGTCAAGTATCTGCATCGTTAGAATGCACTGTCGTAATACCTCGATCAGCACGGATATCGGATACTCCAGTTTCATTGCAAAGCAATGTCGTTGAATCGTTTTCCTTGAATGAGCAATCAGACTCCAGAAATAAAGCAAAACTCGGAGAAGGACTTCGGCTCGTAAGCGACAGATGGGACACTATGATATCTGCAGGCGAGGAGACATCATTCGACTCTGCGCCAGATACATAAAGAAAGGAAGATGGCTCGGCTTCTGTGACCCGCAGGTGTTGGATATATGCGCTATTTTCGTCTCCTTCGATCTTTGTCGATAGTTTTTCAGAAGGAACTGGACTCGACGGGGCCAATGTTGTCATATGAGAGTCAGACGTAGTATGGCTGTCGTCCGAGCTAGGTATATGCATGTCAGATGAAGCACACATTGACTCGTCTTCGAGTATGTGCTCGTCGGCATCGTTCAGTGCATCTGCGGATGCGATTTCTATGGAGAGCTCTTCTCTCATGACTGGCATAGACAAAGGAGGAGGCAGTTCAATATCCAATTCGTATGTGTCGTTAGG
Source organism: Psilocybe azurescens (assembly GCA_023853785.1). Classification (NCBI taxonomy): domain Eukaryota; kingdom Fungi; phylum Basidiomycota; class Agaricomycetes; order Agaricales; family Agrocybaceae; genus Psilocybe; species Psilocybe azurescens. Next base: position 139,188 of record JAJIRX010000601.1, read on the forward strand.
AATTTTGATTCTGAGTTTCTTCGCCGCCTTTCGTCGTCTATACCACCAGCTGTTCACGTTTGCAGGATTCAGACCGCGTGCCAGTGCCCAAGCTCGGCGAGAGATAACAGATGGAATACGAGGATCTGCAGGCCAAAGACGATTAAGCTCGTCAAAATGAACGGGCAATGTGGGCTGGTATTGGGACAACAGGTTCTAAATTGCCAAAAGAACAGGGTAAGATATGGGACAGCCAAAGTTGTTGAAAGTACCAGTTTGGATATAATTTCTTCGGATTTGATTCTTTTCTTAACGTTTATTTCCTCGTCATTGTCCTGCATATCGCCTACTTTAACGGAACGTGTATTCTCGGATTCACAGGGATCCATGCTTATGAGATTGACGAGAGTGTGAAAATAAGCGGCACGTCCTGAGTTTGCGGCGGACCTTTAAAGTTTTACTCCGCGCTATCTGCACCCTGATATTCGAGTAAGTAATAAATCGAGTGTTAACAAATCCAGGTTAGGCTTCTTCTGTTTGGCTCTGGACATGCTGAAAAGGAGTGGTGATGTCCGGCAGTGAATGCATGATTCATTAGTCGCAACCTTTTCATCACGTATCGCCACCTCGGGGCTTATGACTTCTGCATAGCCGAAGGCCCAAGGCATACGTTGTTTTGCACGACGTAACGAGTCCCTTATGCGGGGCTAATTTGATGTTATTACTAAAATAAATACAAAAAGAGGTCGGGTGGTGGAAAGGAAAGAAAGAAGAAAAGCGATCCATTCCTAGTGATCGATAGGGCACCATTCAACAAAAAGAATATGAGAGGAGCCGATGACGAAAGCAACAGAAATTACGTCACATTATCAAAGACAAAACGGGAAATATATTTGCACAAACATAGAAAACTAACATTGTGCCCTACTTCCGATCCTGGGGAAAGAACGAGTCTATTAGTTACGTAATAGCACTCTTAACACCACTCAAACAAAAGTAGACTCTCCTGGTTAGAGTGCTATTTGGAACCAATGGTAGCTGCTGGCCATTCCCCCAACTCACACACGCGGCGTACTCGAAAAGGCGGGCCAATTCAACCAGAAGTGCGGGAAGGTTTGGGAGGAGTATAAATCATGTATCCAGGTGCGTGAATTATATTTACATTGTTTCATAAAATCCAAATCTGATGCATTTTTAATGCAGATTATAGTTAAAGAACGTGATTTGGACGCGCTATTGCAGCAAGCGAGAGACGAAAATCGACTGGTTGAACCGATTACCCCTCCTCCACCCACAAAAACATCCTAGGAGCCGATTATAAGTATCATATATATGATATTCCTCTTATAATCGTTCACAAAAATACATATCCGAAAGTTATTTCACCACTCGATCATAATATTACCCCAGCTCTGCTTGAAATTTATGAGCCCTGTGTAGAACCTCAACAAGACATTATTTTTACTTGTCGGTAACATAATTTTGTCAACGACATGCGCAGCAAGCGACACCATGTAATTATAGGTAATCTGGGCCAGACGAGGACAAGAGGGAACAACTGTTCAATCCACCTTGTCAATCAAATAACATGGCATCGATCATCTTAAAATCAAAAGTTCTCATTTCTATACTCTGCTACGCGTTGCCACGCTTGTTGGTAACAACGACGGGATGATATACTTATAAGGAGGGTATATCTTTCTCCCACTCAAGCTCTTAATTCTTCTAGATACTCACGAGGTGGATATATGAGTTCAATCGCTGACGTCGTCGTGAACAGCGGGGGATGTGACCCGTGGGCCGGATAGCATCATCGTTGACAACACTGATCCAGAGATTCTCTACAAACAAGGGTGGTCAACCGATAACAGCACAATGGACTCCATCCTCCGCCCGGAAAGACCATTTAACAACACGTTGCATGCGGCATTCGTACACACTGAACTGACGTACAATTTTACTGGTGAGTTTAAATCACGTCTTATGTTCCCGCACTGTATATACTACTATGCTGATATCTCCGCGCCGTATATCAGGCAGCTACGTGGAGGCCTGGGTAGCCGGATCTACATCGTTTTCGTGCTTCCTTGACGGAATAAAGGTGGATTGGGAAACTTCAGATTCAAATCATACATCATCATCGCACAACCCTCTACTGCTCTCTCCAGTTTGCATGACTGGCATAGTGCCACCAAAGCTACACTCCTTGAAATTTATGGTCAACGGCACTACAGAGAACCCAATATGGCTGGATCTCATCCGATATACCCCTACCAATACGACAGATATGCGTCTTATTCCATCTCCAGTTCGTGAATTTTCGCTAACAAAAGGGGAGACACCATGAGTTCTTATCCGAGGAATGGGACAACCAAGGCTCGTATGTCGCTTCAACAACACCAGGAGCGTCGTTGATCTTCAATTTTACCGGTACGTGAAGAGTGAACGGCATCCAGTTTCCATACATCTGAGTATACATACTTTTCTGACCAGGCGCTTCCGTGGCTGGCCTTGGTATTTACGACAACAGCTTTGCACACAATTCCTCGGTTGCCTCCTACGCCGTAGACGGAGGGGAGGCCGTATTCTTGATCATTGAGAACCTATCGTCCAACGAGCTCGTCTCGTTAAATAATCAAGTCCTCTTCCAAACACCGCTGTATCCTCCTGGCCAACACCAGATTCAAATTCTCTACCACGGAAGTTCAGATTCAGAGACCGCCCCCTCATACTTACCTCCATGGTTGTGCATAATCACACCATGAATTTAGATATCAGCTCTGATTTGACGCTTCCCATAACCTCTACCAATTTGGCTCCCAATCCCTCATCCACCAGTCCCCCGACAAGTGGTGGAGCGAAGTTATCTAGCCAGAAAGATATCAATAGAACTGCACCCATTATATTGGGATTATGCGGTGCTCTACTGATTATACTCTGTGCTCTAGGATTTATCTATTATAGGCGCCGGCGGCTACGTTTACGCCAATTAGCATCATCTGAGGATAGAATCGTCGATCCCTTTTACCTTGCTCCGGATACGCTCATTAGCCCACATACAAAGGGCATGCAGCAACACCGTCCAGATCCAGGGACCAACTTAAATCCAAACCCAAACAACATCGTAGATGCCTCCATCTCTAGACTGCGCAAAGGACGGGGTTTGCTCCAAGTACCAGTTTTATCATCCATACTTCGCGTGCGAGGCACGTCTTCCTTGCATCCTGTACCACCGTCCCGCAGGCAGATCATTCCCGAGTCAGATTCAGTGCCGCAGCTTCGCCGTCCATCTCTACGCCTTCTCGTGCACCAGGACAGCGGGGTTCGGCTTCCTCGGCCTGTCAATCAGGAAAGCGAGGTAATTGTAGTAGAGGTGCCTCCCACCTACACACCACTCTAGGAGCTTTCAAAATAAACCACGGTAATCATGATTTCCTCTAATATTTGGGAAAATATATTGCTACGAAACCTACTTAGAACTGTGGATTAAAATGCTGCAAATCAAGGCCGCAACGTTGTTCAAACGCTGTTTCCTGGCAGTGCGGGCCAGAGATCATTGTTCGGAGCGCTCAGCAACTAGACTCTATAAAGGATCATGATCGGTGAAAGTCGGTCAGCACTCTATTTCCTGAGCCTAGAAAGCTATTATTACAATGATGCATGCACTCTGGCTTTCCAATTGAAAGATTATCTGGATGATTTTCCAGTGACGATACCCACTTTCGTTACAATCATCGCGCGGCGTATGTGATGGAATTGTATATATTAACTCCCCAGAATGCGTGAAGTATCTCTCTCTCTACCTACGATCCAGCAATTTGACCTTACAGCCGAGTTCATTCAGAACCACTGCATCCATACCTCACTTCATGGTCGACGACACCGATCCTCACATGAAATACGCACACGGGAATTGTTCCATGGTTCAGTTTAATGGCCCTAACGGCTTCAGCGGCACCGTGCACCGGACTGTTCGCAGTACTGAAATTATAATACAACCAAAAGGTTAGTAAGAATACGTCGGATGACTTGAGATGCCTGCTCACCGCCTTTTACTTGGAAGTCTGAGGTGTACCATCCAAAACCAATTCGTCTTCCTGAACGTGCTACCTTGATGATTCAAGATATCTAGAGGCACAACAACAACAGTCGTGTATGCGTCACCCACACTCCCACTATACTCTCAGGTCCAGGTGAGCGCTACCAAGGATAAGCCATTTTGCACAGATCTCATTAAAAACTAGGCTGCTCATTCAAAGGATCCCAATCTGAATCCTTTGCGTTCTCGAGAGTTTAATGTCACATTCGAAAATCCTCCAATCCCCGGGGCTGGACTCGAAATGGATTGTTTATACCCACTACACACACGGGAGCATCGGTGTATTTCAACTTTAGCCGTGTATGCGTGAAGAGAAATATACGATGATGACACAAACTCATCTCGACATTATATGAAGGTGAGTTGCCGGTGGCGATGATGACTTCGCTTTCTGACCTCTCATATAACCAGATCTCCTGAGGAAGGTATGTCGAGATGTTGTTGTTTAGACTCCGAGGTCCGCGAGAGACAAGGGGACGGTATGAGCGTTTCCGTAGTAAATTAATATGAGCTCGTGGTTCCCGGCAGGGTATCGAGGGGTTCGAAACATGATTTGGTGTGTCAACGTCGGCTCTACTGCTGTTGTGCCATTGCAGATTGTGATATCAACAGGCTCGCCATCGTCAATGGTATATTTCGCCATTGCCGGCTTTGAAGCAGCTGTCTCGACGTAATGACCGATTCCTTTATAGCTTTCACAATTCTAATGGTCCTGGGTGTTATAGGTCGGTGGCGCAAGCAGCGGAAAACTACATCCAGTCAAAGTTTTATTTCATCGAGCAGTCATGGTTCTGTCTCTGCCATATTATCTACAAGGACCCTGCATTGAGCGAGGTAAATCCTATGGATTACTATGTCGGTGGAACGGCTTTACCACAACTAGAGAAAGGGGGAGATTCGGCCGCAATCCCTCGAGGTGGTCGACACTTTGGTACATCAGAAGCACTCCAGTATCTCAATACCAGCAACAGTCCACATTTATCCATACGACATGTAACGCACGAAGATAGTAGACTTCGGATTGTACAGTCAGACAACCTTCTGTTATTGAGATACCACTAACATATACCCCAGTTTGGTGTTAACTATATAATATAGAATTAGAGTGGCAACTTCATGCATTTTGCTACACTGTACCAAAACCAAATGTATTATTAAAAAAATATACTGCTCAGCGACAGTTGAAGGGCAAGGGTAACGAATTCAACAGCCTAGCCTCAGGGTTCAAGCTTGTTGGTAAAACGTGAGAAAGACCAACGGAAGACGACCCAAGACGGCACAGGAACATGGCAGGAACCATTGTGGGAAAATTTTAAAGAATTGGCAGTGCCCGTGACTGAGTCGCGTCCAAGTCGCGTCGACGTCTATTGGCATGTCGATTAGTGTTGATGCTAAATCTGCTGTGTTAAGATTCAAGTGCCATTGATATCGTACATTGTGGTCTGTATGTACTCTAATAAGGAGTACGACTCCGATGACCACTCAAGGTTATCATTGTTGGATTGTAAGTCCACATCACGGAACGCGGTAAAGCAAAAGAAATATAGCATCTAATTATAGTCCATGCCCTTCTGACATCAACAGCTGAGTATGGTTGTCATGGCTCTGCGTCTGCCTACGTAACAACATGAAACCCACCCATACGGTTTTCCCACAAGTGCACCATGGACCAGTCAACCAGTCGAATGAGAGACGTCTTCGCTTCGCATATGTCAAAGTCTCTGGCAGACTTCATCCACTCATCCAATGTCTGATCCCGACAGCATTATTATCGACGATAGTGACCTCAGCATTGTATACGAAGCTGGAAAATGGATTACCGATACTTCATCCCTAAATTACACAGTCAGCGGCAGGCCGTTTAACAGCACAGCACACATTACCTATGAGCAGGCGTCTTTCACAATCGCCTTTGTGGGTAAGCTCTTCCGAACAGTGCCGTTGAGACTTGGTCAATTCATTGGCACTTTAGGAACTGGGATAGAGCTTTGGGGGTTATCAGCCTCGCCATCTACGACATGGAGTGGCACTGTTGACGGTGCAGCAATTGACTCATCGTCTTCGTCATTCGGGGGGGCTGTTGTACCTGGCGAAGGACCAAATTTTCGATTCTCCGTTGGATATGATCCCAATTCATGGGCAGATTCAGGCTCCTCTCCGATTAATCTGAAGATGACGGTGAATGGCAGTAAGGACAGCCCAGTGGCCTTCGATTTTGCTAGATACATGCCACAGGAATTTTCAACAAAAACTGATAGCGGTATTAGGGTGCTAGAATATACGGTATCCGATGCCTTCAAGTACAATGATGTACCGACAGGATGGGACAACACCGATTTTTTGAGCACGTCGACACCAGATGCTCCATATGTATTCAATTTCACTGGTGCGTGTATGTTTGATGTAGAAAGAGATTCTTCCGGCTGACTGCCACAAGGCACATCTATTGCAGGACTGGGAGGAAATAATTTCAACGACTCGCACAGTCAAGCAATAGCGTCATATTCCATCAATGGAGGCGCACCTGTAAAATTCACAGTCAACAACTTGGCGACGCCAATTCTACACGATATCACCGAGCAAACTCTATTCCAAACTTCGCAGTACCCTCTAGGGAACCACAGCCTACAGCTTGTCTATCACGGTAACAGTGCGACTACACCGCTCACTCTCATGTCCCTGCTGGTTACCACGACAGACACATCTCTTAGTGTGGATCCAGCTCCTCCTGCACAGTCCTCGGCCTCATCTGTGTCTACGTCCTCGACCGATTCTGCTCCAACCAGATCCAACTCTCCATCAGCTCGTGCCAAGCTTCACACAGCAACAGTTGCAGCCGCAATAACTATCAGTATAACTTTGATAGCCTTACTTTGCATCGCAGGTTTCTTGCTACACAGGCGACGACAGCGGGACTTTGAATCAAAGAGGCATTCCTCTTACAGTGTCGATCCCGGTTCTGTTGCAATGGCTATCGTCCCATTTACCGATGGGTCTCATCCTACTTTAAGGTATAACTTCGTTGCTGGAGATAATCCTGGTAAATTTCCCAAGGCCGTGAAGGGTTTGCCTGTTCTCGGTGAGACAAGCACAAGGCAGCAAGCATCTCTCTCGCCGCCAGACGGATCCTCTGCTCCTAGAATTGTCACTCGTATGCATGAGGATAGCGGAATCCCTTTACCACAGTCAGTTTCTGAACAAATTGTTGTGGTGGATGTGCCTCCGTCGTACACGAGTTTAAACCAAAGCGTGCCACCCACGCAGAATGACCGGAGAGGCAACGTCCTCACGTAAAGACTTGGGCAGGTAAACATAGCGGGGTCGCTGGACTCAGTTGCAACAATAAAAAGTTAGATGTAGTGAAACAAAAGCAAAATCTTAAACTTTATCCCTACCACAATTTTGATACGGTGTCCTATGGCCTGCAAATTAGTCGCAGTCCGTTTTGTGAAATTTATGTGGCCGGAATGAGAAGGTAGACCCCGTAAAGTCACCATGCGTAACGAAGGCTGATCTGAAATAGTTCAGATGTAAGTCTTTTGACTTTGCTTCAGTGTTTGGTGGCGTTACTCAATATCTGTGTGGTATTTCCGCCGCTTAGTCACCTACGTTTGGATTTGTATTCACCACGCGACTCGACAATTTGGGACTCCGATGGCCGCTAAAGTCCACGGCCCAGACACAGGTTATGGGGTAGAGTAGGCGTGCTAAAAATAGGTTTTTATAAAACCAGCGTTTTCGTTCTCATAAGAGATGAGTTCTGTCCCATTTCTTCTCTAGCTAGCTTTTCTTCGAGTTTCTGTTCCCTGATCTTGTTTTTTTCTCATAAAATTTTGGACCCATCGTTCGACTAAGTCGGTAAGGGATGGGTGTAACGTGATACTCTAGGAGGTCACTTTGTGTTCCTATGCTGTCCTATGGAATACAGTAGCGCTCCGTAATTTCTAGTAGCGACAGAAAACTCGTGCTGTGCTCTTGCTGTGCTCCTTCAATAAAAGTAGATGTAGTAAGTATAACAAGAGCCAAATACTAAGGTTTGTCCGAGTCTACAGCAAGACCTAATATGATGCCATTACTGCCTTTATGTAGATTAAAAATCGTTGGCAATTGGTATATTGAATGAAAAGATGAAGATGGCGCCCGTCCGTGGCTTTGCGTTTTGTGCTTAGCGCTTGGCATCGGCAAGTACACGGTCCGTGAGGGTTTCCCGTGACCGTGCGACCAAAATAAAATTTGGCATGTATATAAACTGGACATTCCCAGGCCCTCCTTTTCTCCTCGATTCTTCCACAATCAATAACCGCCTGTGATGATAACCTTTGGTACAGCGAGTTGAGCCAGCCGCGTCTCGTTTCAACGAGGCTGCAGGCGGCGTTGACATCGTCCGTTCGGTACCGCATACCTTGTTTATAACATAGGGACGGGCTGATTCGTATCTGATGGCGGTTCTTTGATTATTTTTCCTTCCCTCACATTCATTTCCCAATTTTTGTGGTTTTGGGTTGGAAGGATGGACGTGTCTTTTCGGCCTTGGGATCGTTGTATCTTCGTGCGTATTCTCATGTGTATGGTTCGCGAATGTTGCTTCTCCGTCGCGTTCAGTGTATTCCATCGTGTTCAATGTTCCATACTTGTATTTTCTTCCTCTCAATAAAGATATCAACTTACCTCCACACATCTCGTTATTCAAATTGTTAGAAGGCTATGTGCCACCGAAGGAGCACCGTGGTCTACACATTGTTGGGACGTAAGCATGACGGACATGCGTTTATGTCTTTGGGCTGTCCTTTTGGTGCTCGAGAATGGCTTCCTGATAGACTCACGACAGAGGCGCTGATGTTTGTGTCTGAAGTCCGTGTGTTTTCTTCCTCTTTTTCATTATGTCACGCTATGAAATCGAGTAGCGGAACTGCTCCTCTTCTGTTCGGTTTCACCTGAACCAAAGATAGGGTCTTTGCAACTCAGAAATCTCGTTTTTTCAGAAGTCCATGCATTAAGCCTTCAAAGCTTGAATGTGCATCCTTATTGTACGGATAACTTGATTTACCTTTTATACCCTGTTATTCCGTTTGCCTACGTTTGTGGTGTCTGTCAAACATAGGGCGAGGTGCTGCCCTGGAGTGTACTGTTCGCGATTGCTGCTGTTCGATTTTCTCCTCCCATTGATGATATCCATTTATCTTTCATATCTTGTTCATGTGTCTCGTTTCTCCAATCGTGTCCGCGCCATGGTTGTTGCTTCGATAGCCAGTCACCCACGGCACATCGCGATGTTGGCGTCGTCTCATTCTCTCCTCTGTCGTACTCTGAGCGACATTGACTGTGTTGCCTTTCTATCCTAATTTAATTACGTTCACTGCGGGATCGTTGGAATTTTCGTAAATCTTTTACTTTGTACAGGCACATATGTCATGTCACAAAAGCTTGAATGCACATCGTTACACTGCGAATATAAATGATCTGTTCATTAAGTTACGTAGTAGTTGCTCTTGGCTGGTGGTCGATGTTCATACGCTAATTCGTTCTTCATCAATCCTTTCATGAGGTCTATGTAAATAGTGTGTTCGTAAATCTCGTTCATTATATGTACTACTTATGTTACAAGAAACTGTTTACATGGTAATCTTTGCATGCTGGGTATACAACATTGTCTTATCTCATACTCTGATTTATAAGGTATCATCAAGGGGTTGAGCAGGTCCGGTGACTGGCACTCTGTATTCAGAGCTTCGAGACAAATTTCAATTATAGTTATAGGTGTCCTGATGGGATAAAAACGATAGAAAGTTCAATATTCAATGTTGGGAGGGAGTTTGTTCTCTTGAGACCTTGATGATTATAAGCGATGGCCATGATGCTAATGAAACTTTTGATTTTGAGTGGTGAGATGTCGGGTGTTGTAGGAGTGGGGGTATAGCATTCGAATAGTCTTCAGAACGAAATGCCATCCAAGGGCCCTTGGGATATGGTGGCGTTTAGCGTTGAGGAACGACCTTATGTTTAGTCTCAGAATGAGAAGCACGCAATCCATCCATTGGCACCGCCAGTGGGTTTGAATCCAGCCAACTTGGTCCTACGACCAAGAGCATTAATACGCCTACCACCCGAGGAGTGCGACCCAGAATTGTAATTTTGATCCCGAGAACATGTAATACTTTGCGGTGCTCTGTGGTTCGCGGATGTTGCTTCCACGTCGACCGCTTGAAGATGGTGATAAATATGGGTGAGGATGTCCCATATCGTCAGGGGTGCGCTGTGTGCGCTCTCAATGTCCAATGCGGGAACCCTTCAAATCTCACTTCCATGTAAGTGATGGTAGGATTAAAAGCCGAGACTAATAAATTATTATGAGCCGGTGGGGCACGTGTGAAGTCAATGCCCAACCGTCCGTCATGCAGAGAAGGATGAAGGTGGACGCGGGGTGACGGTCCGGATACAAAAGTGGGATAACCTATATGGGAAAGACCTGTACAACGGGGATCAATCGATCAGTCATGGTTGATTTTCTTGTTTGGGAAAAGATCAATATCATCAACACACACCTTGTACACCAACTGGCGCGTTGACCAACGTCATTGTCGATGCCGTGGACAGCGGCGACGCTGGGTAGCTCATAGACGACGACGGATGCACTCCATGGACAAGCGTGGCTTGTGAGCCCCATGATGGCGATCCACTCGCGAACGACCCCTGTGGTCCCAAGCTGAAGTTGGACACACTGCCGAAAGGGGTCTTCGAGCGGTCTGTTCCCCAGCTCTGAGAAAACGAGGGATCGGACTCTAGATATCCTGAGGGGTGCACAGTACCCCACGAGCTGCTAGACGACAGGGTCCACGCGGAAGATGCCCCGACATCGTTGTGGTGATTCATAGTGATGCTATACGTATGGAGGACGGGAGAGCGGGAGAGTAGTGATTTAGGCGGCGGGAATGCCTTTGTGAGTCATCTGTCGGGAGGCGCTCTTATAGGGCGCTGTTGTTTGACCGACACCAACAAAGTGCGTACTATTTGGCGCGGGGCGGGGCTTCTTGTTGAGGCGGATGCCGCCCCTCTTACTATTCTGAGCCTACCGTAGCGTCGGGTACGGGTTCGAAATCACACATGAGTCATGATCATCACCAGAAATGTATCACTGGTCCCGAATATGAGAGCCAAACATAAGCGGGAGTGTACAAATTGTGTCCGTTTGTGGCCATCAATGGCGAGCGTCTATGCCTGTTTAGGCCAGGAAGGGCGGGAGGTTGACGTTAACTTGGCGATGATGCGCCGCCAATCCATTGCGTGGTGACAGAGAACCTTGATCCAAGTAATGATGGATATTGTGCGACATGTGCTGATAAGCGCTATGCGGATTGTCGGCCTTGCAGGAACCATTTGCAACTTAGAGGAAGATCTCGAAGCAACGTCGTGCGACAAAAGGGCCCTTACTCTGGACCCTGCTAGCCATAAAAGATGAGATTAATTGGTCTGGGCGTGGGCAGTGAGCACACAAGTATCAGACTAATCACAGCGAACGCGGAACTGGTTGTAAAACTCCCTCGCCAAATATAGCAATTTGTTGTATGTTCGGCTTCTAGAATGGCAATTTCTCACTACACTATATATAAGAATAAATTAATTAATCTGCCAACACTGCTGCACACACAATTATGCATGAGCATATGTAGTGCATAACTATGCAAATCATTTCGAGACAATACGTGTACGTTGAACGCATCTGACATCATGTGCTGGGAATATCTCCATCGGGTCGGATAATTCCACTGATTCTTTGTACAGCCGTCGGGCCTCGATTGATAAGTAAATCAACAAGGTTACCGTTGCTTCCATTAGGCCTTTGGATTTTGAGCGAAACAACTTCAAGCGCGGAAAGCTCCTCTCATTCGTTTTTCATTTTTTCCCCTCCCAACCTGGCTTAGCTTTCCTACACCAACGCACATGCCTCCAGGAGACAAATAAAGGCTTGCCGTACTATATTAATATTTTGCACGGGAAATGGTAGCCGATATCATGATGGAAACAGTATAAAAGGCCATGAGCAACTTGGGATTCGATTACTGTCAGCTTCTTGCCCGACCGGCCGCCCGCTGCCAATTATCGATGGAGTTCGCACTCGAAGAGACTACCCGGCTACCATCAAACCACCCGGTCCAGGTCCATAGAAGAGAACGAAATGCACAGGTGGTGGCAGATAATAACATTGCAAGTAGTAACGCCGATGGAATCGTTGAACAAAGTCGTCTTAGTGGCCTCCAACATAGTGCCGCGCCGAGTCCATCATCACCCGGATTCTACGCAGACAACTTGAACCTTTCCTTGCCCCCCCGTTGACGAGGTTGGCACGTCACTTCTTTACCAGCGGTACTTCATATTCTAATCAAGGTGCTCCTCTTCTTCTCCTACTCTTTTAGGGATGGAACGCGTGGGTGTTCTGCTTCTCCGCGTTCGCGTTCGAGGTCTGCATTTGGGGATGGAACAACACATACGGGATTTTTCAGGGTAGGTGTCATATTCATTCTTGAACTCCTCACGTTCTTGGGTTCGTCCTCTTCCCCGTTCGGAAATGATCTCGAGTTTCGAATTTTGAACGCTTACGCAAATGTACAGAGTATTACTCATTGAACCCGCCGTTCGACAAATCCTCTGCCGCTGCAATATCCACAATCGGAACTGCGTCGCTAGGTATACAGTTCATAGAACTGGTGTTCATTATTTTAGGTGAGTAATTCGTGATGCGTATATTGCGCGCTGAGAAGAACAGTTTCTCACTTCTTTATGTTATGTGGAATGATCGGCGATGCCTTGACTTTATGGTTTATTATATCGACTAGTGTACCAGAGATACCCAGAGTTTGCGAGGCCTGGGATGTATATCTCGCTCGTCGTTTGCGTGGCTGCTCTCTTGTTGTCCAGCTTTGCCACGAAGGTATGTATTGCTTCGTATTTAATACATCTTAAAGTCATCACCTCCTCAATGCCCCAAATTATGACCTAGACTTGGCATATGATCGCACTCCAAGGCGTAGTCTTCGGCCTTAGCGCAGGCTTTCTCTACTCACCTGTCATGGTCTGGCTCCCGGAGTGGTTCATTAACAGACGCGGCCTAGCTACGGGAATTATATTCTGCGGCTCGGGGTGGGCGGGTTTATTTTCCCACTTATGATGGGGTATCTATTGGAAAGTGTCGGTTTTCGATGGACGTTGAGGTGCGATTGAGTGTCGTCTACTTTATATTTCTGACTAATTTAACTTTGATACAGGATATGGGCGCTTACATTTGGAATATGTCTGGCTATTGCGCTGCTAGGGGTGAAGCCTAGAGTGCCGATTCGTAAGCCCAGCATAGAACACCCCCGCCAGCCTTGGCTCCCGCGGGATCTGTCCCTCCTCAAGAATCCAGTGCTCTTCGTCGTCGTACGTTCAAACATCCATTACATACCCTGAGTTACCCCAACTAACAACGTTCCCAAAACGCTCCCATTACCAGATTGGTATAACCATCGTGCAAGCACTAGGCTTCTTCCCCGTCAGCTTGTTCATATCGACATACACCTCCTCACTCTCATCAGCTACTCTTCCATCACGGCTGGTACTTGCGCTGTTCAACGCAGCTTCGGTGCTCTTCTTAATCCTATTCGGGAGATTCTCCGACTCGTATCCCTATCCGTACGTAATCATGGCAAGCGGAATAGGATGCGCGTTGGCGTCGTTCGTGTTTTGGGGATTCGCGTCTTCGCTCGCGTGGATATTTGCTTTCGCTACGGTGTTTGGAGGATTTGTGAGTCTGGATAGTTTTAGTTCGATTCCATCCATACTTCCTATAACTCGAAATCAATTCTCACCGTTCAAATTGCTTACTCACATCCACCTGTCTCCGCCAGGGAGGTGCATTCCCAGGTATATGGCCTGCTGCGGCGACCGAAATAGGCGGGAACCAGAACCACATCACCAACATCGCGTTTGGATGCTTTACAGGTGTAGAGGGAGTGATGTCCATTATCGGCCCTATCATTGCTGCCTCGCTTCGCAACAACAGCGATAAATCCAAGGCTACCTACGGAGGATTTGGGTTTCGAAAGGTTGAACTGTTCGTCGGTACGTCTATTTCTTATCTATGTATCACTCAAGAATTAGATGAAAGTTTTATCTTAGGTTTCATGGGGTTAGGAACAATGGTCGGTGGGGTTATCTTACTTTTCTATTCAACCTCGAAGAAAAAGGTAAAAGTTTAAATTTAAAGGTAATTCGTGACCCGTCCTGTCATTCGACTTCAAACAATGCAAGGAAGTTTTTCAAGAAGTAGTAAAGTAAGCGTATCAAAGCGCATGTATGCAGAAAGCCTTTCCGGTGACGTTCCTAGATAAATTGAAAAGAAGATCTAACGAAATAGATATTATTCGTTGAAAAAAAAAAACAAGCGACGCCAGCAGGATTTGAACCTGCGCCCTCAAAGAGGAACAGATGTTTCGACATCTAATTCGAATCTGTCGCCGTAACCACTTGGCTATAGCGCCTGTAACGACCGTGTCTTACTTAGGCCCCATTGGGGATCCCGGTTTCTGTCGGTTTTTGTTGGTTTGGTTAGGGTTAAGGTTGTCACAAACCAACATGACAAGTTTTGATCGGTTGGTCACATTCTGGTCACACGGAGTAACACACATAAAATGGCCCTTTAGATTAATCAGATAACACTCAATCTTCATTTTCACTGCTTTTATATTGGTTCTAAGCCCTCATCTGACAATGGTAAACATACAACGTCAGGATAACACTCATAAAAGTCCTTCATCTCATCAAATCCATGAACAAACACATAAAAAAGTGGCCCTATGCCTACTTGGAGCAATTTCTGGGGTCATTTCAGCTGCTTTTACTTCCCATCTTGCTTCTGCTTTTTGAGGCTTTCAACGAGCATTGAGTCACAGCTTGAATTCCAGGAAGCTCAAGGCACAGAGGGGCCATTTGCAGCTTTTGGCATAATAGATATGGTATATAGATTTATAGATTATTTAAACTTCAATTAAAGGTAGTGTGTTGACAGTTGTCAATGTTTAATAGAGTGGGAGGGGTGGGATAATAAATGTGACAATTCATGACAACCAGACTAACCCAAACTAAGGGTTGCCAAATGCACATTCAGTTAGATTTTCAGCCAAAATTGGCCATTTGGTTAGGTTTGGTTAATTTTTCGATTTTGGCAGGGAAACCAAGATCAAACTGGGTTGGAACTGGGATCCCAAATGGGGCCTTAGCATTAGATTTTGTCATGCAGGTTCAACCTCCTGTATCTTGATTGCCTTGCCCAACTCTCTTGCCCAACCCTGCTCTCTCTGCTTACCTCCAACCTCCAACCTTGTTCTGACCTTCAACCTATACTAGGATAGGATTAATACTACCACAGACCAAGCACATGTATACCTCTTTAAAAGCGAACTAGATAGGTGGATCACAATGGGGCACTCAGCCCAAGGCAAACTTTGGAATTGATGATGTTTCTTGACATCAACTGTAATGATATTGATCCCTTATTCTCTGCTACCCACACACCTGTATAAGTAGTGTCAAGGACCAAACGAGCTCTTGTTCATCCATCCTTCCTCCCATAGCCAGTTCATCAAAGGAACCATTTGGTGGACCCTGGTGTTGGGAAACTAGTTTTGGATATTGTGATCACAAAAGAGATGATCACAATTTTTCTCAGGCAGTGGTTCTTGAGTACCCCAATTTGTCAGTTGGTACATGGAAATTGAGAGAAAAGGGCATAGACGCATAATGGTTTGTACTTGTACTCACCTACTGTTCATTGTCATCTCTCATTGATCATCACTCCTCCTTTTTTGTTTAGCCCAGCATCCACTATATGCTATTTTTATTGGGATCCTTGGCCCACTTGAGCTTCCAATGCCAGATTCAACTTGTATGATCATTTTTCTTAAAGTGATGCAGCAGCAAAGACACATATACTCAGCTCAAATCACCTCAGACTTTCATATCAATGTTTTGACACTGGTATTTACTGGCGAGAGCACATATACTCAGCTCAGTCATCTCAGACCTTTATATTGACACTTTGTCACTTTAATTCACCTTTGTGATCAATCAACCTTGAATCACATATCTTGTCCCCCAACATTCTCTGCTCACAAAATCCAGCTCTTTGTTCATCCTTCTCCCCTCTGTTACAACAAGTGTTTTTCTTTTTCTTTTTCCTTTCTTTGTCATCCTTCACATCATTGATACTTTGTCTGATGAACTTTGCTTTCTATCATTTCACTTCTATCTTTTATGATACATCTCTTGATGAATGTTTGATCTGTTTCCTCTATTCTTATATACATCTGCTGATGAACATTTAGTCTCGTTTCAACTTGATCTGTTTCCTCTATTCTTATATACATCTGTTGATGAACATTTAGTCTTGTTTCAACTTGCTGTACAGTTCATAGTATTTATACCAGGAAGGATCCACTGTATTCTTTAGCTAGTTCTTGAGAATCCAACCTGTTTAACCTGCTCAACTTGAACTTGAACTTGTTCTTGTAAACGATTGGTGGTTAGATTACGCACACTGCGTGGTTCTAACTTGAGATCGTAACACCCTCTCCGTTACATCAACTTCCCTTCCTCATGTTCTCATCATCTTACAAATCCAACCAACAGAACATGCAACTCCTCTATCTTTCCCTCTAGACCTCTCCATCGATTTGTCTTTTCCACCTCCCCTCTCAGTTTTTTCTACTGACCCCTGCCTGCCCATTCAAAAGCTAGGCTTTGCCTTTACGGTAGACTTCAAGCTCCTTGGATTGGCATAGAGATTAAATCTTGTCCATATGGGCAACACCATAAGATACAGTTGCCATTTGCATCCTTGACAGCTGTAAAACCCGCAAAAGGGTCCCTGAAGCATCTGTCGACAATCAAGCATACAAATACATAGATGCCTTGGCTCCTGTATGGTTTGACAGTCTGTTATTTTTTTTGGAGTACTCTTGTCTTGTAATTTGGGCTATTTGATCTCCTTCTGTCTCTGCACCTGAACTCGACTTATCGCCCCCTTTATCTTGTCATCCTCATGATTGATTAACTGCAAATCCTGTATCTCATCCCCCAACATTCTCTACTCATGGGATTCTCCTCTCCTCCATCTGACCCTTCATATTTCACCCTTCTTCCTCACCATTACATCGGCCTTACCCTCTGCACATTTTCATTATCATGAACCAAACCAGCAAAACACTTGATGCCTTCTTTATTGTGTTCTGTCAACCACTACCTCAATTCATCTTTTCCACCTTCCCCTTTCAGTCTCTCCAGCCATTTCCTTTCTATCTGATCATCATCCCGTGGAACCAGTCAACAGAATTAAGAAAACACCTTCTCTGTCCTATCGACCTGTCCCTCGCTTTCCCCTCTTCCATTCTCATTTTCAATTATCCACTAGCCAACTACTCATTACCTCGCAATAGTGACTCAACTATTCTTGTCGTCATCCTCTGCTATCTCTCGCTTCTTCCATCTTCGCCTTTCTGTTTCATCAACAGTCCTCTCGTTGTCTACTCATAACCTCACAAATCTGGCCATTCCCCCATTTTTCCTTGTCAACAATCTCTCGTTGCCTACTCCTTGTCATGATAATCTGGACAGAAAGAACAAAAAGCTTTTCTCCAAGTCAGTTCATCAGTTTTCTTATATGCTTTCCTCTTTCTTGTCTTCTTTCTTGTCTCTCCCTTGATTTGACTCTTTCAATTTCTCATCTCCATTTAATTTCTTCAACCATTTCCTCCCCACTTATGGTTGCAACTAAAAGAACAAATCTAATCATTGCTCTCATGTTGTGGTATCTGTCCTATTTCTACCCTATGTATGTGGCTTTCTCTATCTTTTTGGGTTCTTAGCTGGATTGGCCTTGGTCACTGGGTTTGGGCGCTGAGTTGTTTGCCAACTTGGCCGACACTGGTTGACTGGCTGACTCATTAAAGCTCAAGCTTATTGGTTCATTTATTCACTGACATCAATGTGTTGAAAGCATGGCTGCAAGTACTGATGCCAAATTGTCAATGTGATCCAATGTTCCTTCCATCCCCGTTGACCCCAAATGTTTTCTGTTCTTGGAGTTAGCTCAAATGGCTGTGAATTGCGCTATAGGCCACACCTTGTATACCTTGAGTCCTCAACTCAAACAATGATACTGCCAACAGCCGACATCAGAGGAGCGAGAGTGTCTGAGGACTCCTCGATAGCACTGAACAATTGATAAGCCCTTTTCAAGTAGACCGGTCAATCTGAGTTTAAATCTCTCTGTGGTGCAGATTTGTCCTGTGCTTTCACGTAAGGATACCTTTCAATCACCTAGAGTACATTACCTCTTTTTTTTGTAAAATATCCTTGAAGACCCAATGAAGACCTCTTTGCAGATTTTTTCAATATATTTTATGATCTGAAAATCTGATTCCAGTCTGGCAATACTAGAGTTATACAGACCATTTGCTTAATGTTTCTGTCTGTGCATCTGATATAGCTCTGATATTTTTGGATAGTGTTTAAATAGCATACAGGTATTTACAACATAAATTTAAAAGATTCACAACTATCTTATGAGACAGTGGATTGATTCGAGCCTTGGCCTTCACTGATCTTGTTTTGTTTTAGGGACTAACACAGATTAGGCAAATCTGGTTACTACCCATGCACTGTAGTAACTGGATACTATTTTTAAGTATCCATGGATATCTATAGGCAGAACCACAGATACTATGGATAATCTGCCATATTTAGTCTGCCATATTTAGATGTAGTGTGTTGGGCTTCCTTCCCTTGACCCAGTATCATTATGCCGCCTCAAAAGGGTGGCTGTCCAGCCATCTCTACTGCTGTCCCTGCTGCCAAAAATGCTGTCAGAAAGAGGACAAATATCTTTCCTATTCAACCTGGTCCCCAGTGACTCCTACATGGCCTGGACCACACACTGCATCTCCTGGAGAGGAATTTCCTGAACTTTCAAGCACATCAAGTGATGAGAGCAAGAGCCAAGGTCCTAAAAAATCATTCTAATTATTGTCTCACCAATCAAGCAGAGACATAATAGGCAGTTTGTGTGGAGCCACGGGGAGCCACCCGTTGAACTACGTAGTGTGTGATTTGATATATAAATCAAAAACCAAAACACAAACCAGAGAGGAATGGTCTAGACTAGATAAGACGACTCTCTCCCTGTTGAGTTAATGTGAGGGCTGGCTTGGCCACTAGGTTCTGAAGATATATGTGGTCTGAGGAGGGCAGGGACGTATGAAGGAGGAGGAATGGATGAGGGAATATAAAATGCCCTTGAGTATTTACTGGGAGAAAGCAACCAGACTTGATTGGGGTAGAACGGTGTGAATGAGGTGTGATGACTGTGGAGGGGCCAAATGACTAGATAATTTGTAAGGATTGATACGGGGCAGGAGTGAGAATGTAGTCTTGATCCTAGTACACTTCAATCAAGTCTACAGCGTCTGCAAAGCTAGAAGTAAAGCCTGCTGATGGAGTAATGGCTTGAGCAGCCTGGAGTGATAGATGGTGAAGGATTGTGCGATGTTCTTGAACCAAAAAAAATCAAACAGAGCGGTGAAGTGAATGAGGGATGACTAGGGCGATGGATGAAGATGACAACAAGACCAAGATTGCTGAATAAAAATATTCTGGAGCAACTGAAGCGATGGGGAGTTGAGGATCTTGATGTAGAGGAAGAATGACGGGTCTGGAGGATGATAGGATCAAAATGAACTGGAAAAATTGCTCTGGGATGTGAGAGCGTGGGTGGTTGGATAGGCTTATGTGATAAGAAGGCCTTTATGTATGAAAATGAAAAGAAAAAGGAAAAGAGTGAAGAAAATAAAGTGTCGGTAACAGAAATAACACTCCAGCTTTTTCCTGCAATAATGTTTCTATTTAAAATTGGCCTGTTGCTTTCTGATATATTATTTTAGGTCTCTGGGCTTGTATGCCGGGTCCATCATAATACAACCCTCAATGAGAAATTTCAGCACCTCATTGACCAGGATCCAAATCAACAATCTAACAAGTGAGCTCTAGATAAGCATGTTGCAACCTGATGGAACACCAACTTTGATTGTCTTGCAGCTCATTTGGATTTTAAAAGTATTGTTCAGTCCCTGACAGCAGTGTCTGAAAACAAGTTGAAGGCATATCATCTTTCTGAGAAGCAGTGGCAACTTGCAAGTGATGTCCAAGAGGTCCTGAAGGTATGTTATTTAATTTCACTGATTTTATATATTTATAATCATCTTGTTATATTTTTTATAGCTTTTCAAGGATGTTACACTTCTATTTTCTAAAGCTGAGGTTCCTCTTATTTTTGATGCTCTTTCTATGCTGTGTTGTGTGCATGTCAGCTTAGTTGCTGCTGTTGAGAACAAGCCCCAAAATATTCCAACACCTGATTCTGACTTGATTCCAACTTTTCTGATCCTGGTTCACTGGTTCAGGAAACTCCTGCAGTTATTTGGATTGCTGCACATGCTGCTGTTCTACTTATTGACAAATATATGGATCTGACTTTGGATTGTGAAATCTATATTATATCAATTGGTATGAGATCTTTTCTTCTTTCATCTACACACAGTTAATCAAATTACAGTGATGTGCCCTGACCACAAGCTTATTTGGCTAAAAAATGAAAAGAAATTGATGCAAAAAGTTAAAGACCACCAAGAGACTAGCTTTAAATCAATAGCAAACAACATAGACTGTTGAGGAAGCTAATGTTTGTGCCCCAAAGCAAAGGAGAAACAAAGTAATTTTTATATATTTTTGTTAGGGATTGTCAAGGGTAATCCATGGGTAAGTGAAGGGTTTATATAAATTATCGTGTAGAGCCAGTCAATGCAATCACAACAACAACAAAATTATCAAAATCGGTACAGAAATGACTGAGCTACACCTCCAGCAAGTTTAAGCCCAGAAGCTTGACTGCTGATGGCATGGCACCCGTTTTGTCATCACAGGTCATCCAAATTTGGAAATTGTCCATTTTTTGTGATGTCGGCCTGGAAATGGCCATGCCATGAGCTCAATTCTCAATCAATTCTCTCCAAACTTGGTACAGGTGTAGCTCAGTCATTTCTCAACCAATTTCCACAAAAAAAATTACAAAAATTTCTAAATATCAAGAACTACATGACTGTGAACCAAAAACCCAAGATTTTTCACGAGTTACCCATGACAATCCCTACCCATTATTAATTAATGCTCTATTAGGATGAGTTGACATGGGCTGCTCCAGAGAATCAAGGTACCCAAAGATCAAAACATTAAATCAATACCCCAAGGATCATATTCAAACCTATCTTGAGGATGATCCAATTCCATCAAATGTAATTGAAGAAGCTGGTGGTTATATGAAGTATTGGTTTAATGCAAGCAAGAATCACCCACTTCTTGCTAAAATGGGACAAGACTTCTGTTCTGCACCAGGTTTTTATTCAAACTTCTATTAGAGATATTAAACTGACCATTAAACAACAGCAACATCTGTGGATGCTGAAAGAGCATTTTCAACTGGCCATCATCAAATCAATCACATGCAACATAATATGAGCTCTTGAACATTCAAAGCTTGTATGGCATTAGGTTCATGGGATAAGACCCCTATTTTTCCAAAGTTCTCACAAGTGATTGAATGGGTAAAGCTGAGGATGAGGTCAGAAGGTGAAGATTGAAAATAACTATCAGCAAGAATGTAAATTGAGCCTTGTCACTGTTATTGTGTAATTTTCACAATCATTTTGGCTTATATTTTGCTATATTTAAATTTTACTGCTTTCTATCTTTCCAATGCACCCAAATATGAGCCAAACAAACAATAATTGGCTACAGGGAATGGAATTTAATCCATGTACTACTTTGCTAACATGTCAGCACTGCCACTCCCTTAAGGCATGGGTCTTAAATGGATTAATGTATCTGAACCATATCTGAACTGTATTTGGCAAATATCTGTGGTTCAGATACAGATACTACCCAGATAGATCTGAGTTAGTCCCTACCCTCAACAGTGTCCTTTGTGGCCAGAAGTGGTTCTCCTGACACTTCTGATGATAATCATTCCCCAGAACCTGAGGTGAGCCTTGTCTCTATGCCCCACCTTGTGTGGCAAGCAAATGTTGTTGGTGATGCCAACTTTCCCCTCCCTTTTGACTGTCTGCTTGACAATGGTGCTCATTTGGTTCTTATCAGACCTGAAACTGTTGTTGACCCTGCACTACCTATCCAAAACTCAAAGAACCTGTCTGCATAACTGTTGCAATGTAGTCCTCCTCAAAAGCTACACTGTTGTATAACTACATTTCCTTGTCCCTGTCCTCATTGAACAATGCCTGGTTGTCTAAACCTGTTAGAGCCCTTATTGTGCCTGGTTTATGCACAAACATTCTTTTGGGTCTTCCTTTCCTTTCTCACAATAAAATTGTTATTGATCATGATGTGCATACTGTTGTTGATAAATCCTGTGGGTTTGACTTGCTAAATGAGACTAGCCTGAAGCACCACACTTTCAAATTGTCCCTGAAGTCTTGTTGCAAACACTTAATTAATTGTCAAAAGGAATTGCTAATTGAATTAAAATGGAAGTGTGCAGAGCACCTTGTGCGTTTGACAGAGGATGATTGTTTTGAGAGTGTGTTGCCTATCAATGTCATTGGATTAATAAAAATACTATTGCGCAGTTGGCTTCTAAGGACAAATTGGTGGCCTTGGAAAATGATCTTAAGGTTGAATACAGGGAAATATTTGTCCCTATACCACACATTGATGAACTTCCCTGTGCTGATATGGCCACAATCAAGCTTAAGGATGTTTACAAGAGAATATTGCAATGGAAATATGATATGCATAGACAGTTTTGTGCAAACTTTGAAAAGCTTATTAATATGCAGTTGCAATCTGGCTTCATTCGCCCAATGGAAGCCCTGAATCTCTCCCCTTCATTTGTTATTCCTAAGCCTGACCCAAATGCAATGCCACATTGGGTGTGTGACTACCATGAACTAAATGCAAACACTGTGACAGATAACTTTCCTATGCCAAGGGTTGATGATATCCTTGCAGATTGTGCAAAGGGTAAAATTAGGGCAAGTATCGACATGACTGATAGTTTCTTCCAAACATGGATGCATCCAGATGATATCCACAAAACTGCTGTTAGCACTCCATTTGGGAATTATGAATGGTGTGTCATGCCTATGGGGTTTCAAAATTCTCCTGCCATTCATCAGTGTCAGGTTTCAAATGTGTTGCACACATATATCAGAAAGATATGCTATATATATCTTAATGATATTATTATTTGGTCTCAAACAGTCAATGAGCACATCCAGAATGTCCACACAATAATGAATGCACTGTGGGCAGCCAAACTGTATGTGAATGAAAAGAAGACACATTTGTTCTGTTACAAAGTCAAGTTTTTGGGTCACCTTATTTCTCAACAGGGAATTGAAGCTAATGAAAAGAAGGTTAATCATATACTGGAGTGGCCTGTGCCACGCTCTGCTAAACAAGTATGTGGTTTTCTGGGTTTGGTGTGGTATCTTGCAGCATTCCTACCTAAACTCACAGTTCAGAGCAAGATTCTGGTAGGCAATGGCATGGGTAAACCCGTGGGTATCGCGCCAGAAACCCGTACCCTACCCGTGGCGCAACCTACCCGCAACTCCACGGGTTTACCCGTCAAAGAGCCAAAATGTCCAAATCGGCCTAGAATTGAATGAGATATGGCTAATTTCGATGAATTTTGCGAAATCAGTCATATCTTCCTCAGTTTTGGCAAAATTCATCGAAATTAACCATATCTCCTTTAATTATGGGCCGATTTGGACATTTTAGGCTCTTGACAAACCCGTGGGGTTACGGGTAAGGTTGCCCCACAGGTAGGGTACGGATTTCTGGCGTGATATTTGCAGGTTTACCCGTGCCATTGCCTATCCATGTATCACCCCCAAACTGACAGTGCAAGCAAACACTCAAATAAATCAATAAATCAATTGCTACATTACCATGTCAAGTGCAACCAAAAGGGGTTGGGTTTGCACATTGCCCCAAATCAGGTTCCAGTGGATGAATATAGTTAACAAATCAACTAGATTCTCCCCTTTCCAGTTGAAAACAGGCAGATCACTGCATGTGCTGCCACTGCTCCTATCAGTGCCCACCCAACCTTCCAAAGATTATGTGTCTGCCTGCAAGGTTGTAGAACATATTGCTGTGGATGTCAGCCAAGCAAAGGATAATCTAATGGTGGCTAAAATTGCCCAATATTACTTTGCTCTTTGCTAACACGTGCAGGGCAGACAATCCTCACGTACAGGATGGGTGATAAGGTAATGGTAAATATGGTTAACAGGCAATGTGATTACAGGGTCACCAGCAAGAAGCATGTCGCAAAATTCATGCCACATTTTGATGGGCCCTTTCTTGTATTAGATACACATAACATGGCCTCAACGGTGACCCTCAATGTGCCTAACATGCCAAACACCTTTCCCACTTTTCACACATCTCTTATCAAATCTTGGGTTCCTAACAACAATGTGAAATTCCTGAAGAGGACTCTGGAATGACCCAGGCCAATCATGGTCAATGGCCATGACAAATTCATGGTTGACAAAATTGTAGACCACAAGAAGGTTGGCAAATCAATCTGTTGCTTCATACAATGGGCCAGCCATGGTTACAAAAATGAGCATTGGATCACAGGTGCCAAGCTGGACAACAACAAAGCTGTGGACATCTATTGGCAATCCCACACTCTTTAGGCTTTTATGTAGTCTTCATTTGGCTTTGCCTGCAGTAGCTTTCCCACTGGGTTTTGATGCACCTGTGCATGGATTTATGTTTAAATTCTAATATTTTTCTAATTTTTCTTTTTACTAATATTTTGCCTCTTCTTTCTGTTTTATTTTCTTTTTGTGGGCGGGGAGAGTGTAAGGACGCAGCTGGTCCTTCCATTGTTTGCACATGTTGATGTCCCCCATACATATATAAGGGGACATCTCACTTAGGGTTCTTCTCTTCTTTCTCTTCCTTTCTCCTTCTGCTTGTTCATAGTACATGCTTCAATACACATCTTGTTTCTGTTGTGTTGTGTTGTGTGAGTTACCTCCTTTCATTGAGGCTCTGAGTGTTGCCCCTGTGGGTTCACAGCTGGGACTATTTAGAAGTAGTCTTAAATCTATTAGTTGTTAAAATTTGAACAACAAATTTAGATTGTAATGAAGTCTGTCTAAAAGCATACCCTTATCTGTCAACACAACCTGAGCAAAATGAATCACTCTGTAGTAATTTAAGGACACAATAGGATAAAAATTACAACTTGAGACTGAATGTAAGTAACTCCATGGAAATGATGTAACCCATTGAGAACATCCCTGTTGCTCCAAAAGGTACATATAGTATAGTGAATATCCAAATACCTAGGCTGAATCTGTTTCACAAGCACATTTCAAGAAGATAAGCAGCAAACAAAACTTTGGTCCCAGGCTGGTCTAGAATCTGAACCAAAAACCTGAAAAACACACAAAACTCATTGTTTGGACATAATTAAGTACCTCAGTACCCAGGCCCATTTATCCATAAGAGGCTAAGGAAGAACAAAAATATCAGAACAAAAACACACAAGTCGGTCATGATTGGCAATGTCATGATTTGGTCTGTTTTCAAGGATAGGTAGATATGGTACCACCTACTGAGCATTCTGCCGCTTAGCACTCTAGTTTTCTGTTCATCTGCGGTATGCATGCCTTAAATGAGTAATTTTTTCAGCATACTTGTAAGTATAAAGGAGACTATGAGTGCCTGCACCATACTGCAGGATACAGAGCCTCCACCTAAAAAAGTGCTTTTTTATGACTGATGACATGGTTGAGGTGAAGTAAACATATGCAAATGTTGTGCAAGGTGCAAGATCCAATCTCAAAAGTTACATGCAGATCTAAATCTGTTTGTAGAAGATCACCTTACTGAAAGGAAGGTCCTCTCAACCCATAGTTATGTATGATATTACAGCCCAGCAATAATCTGACTTGTTGTGTTAATAAAGTTATAAATATTTCTGTGTAGCAGGAGCCTTTGGTGCATCTTAGTTTCTTGTTCAGTTAGGCCTATGTGAATAAGCTAATATTGAGCAAGGATGTCAGTGTCTGGTTTGCAGAAGATATGCAAAACATCTTCATCATGCTGATGTCAGAAATAAAGTTGTAGATGAATAGTACAAGTGGCACATAGCCTCCTACAATAACACCATAACTTGAATGCCCAGAATCCATCTTGAGATCACGTAGCAGAGTGTACTTGGTGAAGATGAGAGCTTTTAATTTTAGATGATCGACAGCATGTTATTTGATTGATAATCTGGATTGAACAATTGACTTCCCTCATCTTCCTCTGCACTTTAACAACAAAAGATTGAAGCAACAGAAGGTAGAGTCTAGAGGAAGTGGGAGCTGCAGTGAATAGATAAACAGTGATATTACAAGATCAAAGATTTCACACCCACTAGCAGGTCCACAGACTCCATATATCTGGCCCACTAATAAGAATTTCATGATCAACTCAAGGTTGGGATGAACAGGCCTCATGGGTTATCCATTATGAGTCCTACTATGGAGTAATAGACTCACTCCTTTAACCAGGGACCCAAATGGTGCTATCATTTTTGCTATCAGACAATGTGATTTTTAATCATGTGATATTTGTTCCTTGATTTGTGGCATGTTTACAGGCCCAAAGGTTTTTATTTTTAGTCATGTTTCCCATATGGTACTCATAGTCATCTTTGGCTGCTCAGTTATTTCTGGTTTTTTTTTGTGGCACAGGCCTATAACAATGCCTGTGGGAAATTTTCTTTCTTAACCTCTCTTTCCTTTCCACATCATCATTGCCTCCCCACTGCCCTTTGGGTACATTTGCTCGATGTTCTGCATGTGTTTCCTCTCAGTTGTGTTGTTAACTAGTCTTACATACTGTACATCTTCAGCTGTTCAGCTTTACTGTATGTAGTTTAGCAATGTTTTTGGTGTAACACTTATTGGTACTCTGTCATCTGATGATACCTTTGTGTGTAGTCCTTACATATATAACTGACTTCTTTGTATATTGGTATTACCATTTTTCTGCTGTCGTTTACTGGAAATGTAACATTAGCAAGATTCATTACACCTTTGATGCTGTACATGCTTTGAGTGCTAAGTTCTATGTACTGTGTAATGTTACAGGTGAAATATGTGATGTTGATTGTAGTTGACATGTGTCACCTTTGTGGGCACTGTTCAACTGGTAATGAACATGTATTCCATGCTGTGGTGTGCATTCTTCTCCTTGTTGAACACTCTCTTTCTTTTGATGACCATAAGCTTCTGCATCATCTTTGGTGAGCCTGCTTTCTGTTTCTGGTTGAGCTTGTTCTGATAGCAACACATTTTAGTTTCCATGCAATGCTGTGGGTGGAAGAACATCTACCATCTCTCCTATCAATGTTAATGCTTTCAGCATGATGTTCATCAACACAGAATTGTTCTTGTGTTTATATGCTACAAAGGACATAGTGGCCCATACCATGTCTCCAGCCTCAAATGCTGCTGGTTCAATGTGGTTCACACTGTTGTGCAGTGAGCAACTTCTTTACAGTGTTTGATCTGATTCTCACCTTATCCTTCCTTGTTCATCAGCATCTTCTCATAGATAGTCTACCTTGTTATCCATGCTATGTATAAAGTTAGTGCTATGGATTCAGGTGAGAGTGCCACATGGATCAACTCCCATGTTGAATGGCATTCCTGGTTCCATAGGTGCATGTCATTGTTCCATGAAATACCAAGCACTGGCATCGATTACTTTATGTCCTTTGTACAATTCTGCTTGCCATGGGTTGACTTTCATGTTTTCCCCTTTGAGGTATGTGGTCATCAATGAGTGTACCTTCTCAACATTGCTTATGTTGTTATTGAATGATGACATGCTTAGTCCAGTTATTCTTACTGCTTGTTGAAGATATCTTGCTCTGTGTTTCAGTGTGCTTGTATTATGTGTTCTGTATGAATTTTTCTGTGAGTAGCTGTATTTCTCCTTGTGTTTATTATCACTCCACACAATGCATATGGGTGGCAGGTTGCTGCAGCATATGATACTATGTATATGGAATGTCTCTTCCATCATATCATCTCCAGCCTTTCTTGTTACTCACCATGAATGTGGTTGCTTAATGAACACTACATTGTACTTTCCCTTCTATCAACAATGTCTTCAGCTACTGAATAACACTTTGTTTATATAGTAGTGTGGGCTTACATCAAATTCTGCTATTGCAGTCAATTCTTTCATGTTGTGTTGTGTCTACATGTGCCTGCTCTAATATGGCTTTGGCCTCTATCAAATTGTAGCTGGGATCCATGTACTGCAAATTTTGTCTCAATGCTTGTATTTTTTGGCATGTGTTGCTCAATTATATGGTATATTTGGCCTTATTTTTATTTTTGTTTATATTTTGTTATGTTTACCCTTTTCTTTAACAATGGTTCTTAGTATGCTCAATCTTTGTATTATGTCCTCAGTGCTTGACTGAATTCTTTGCATTGTGTAATGTCTTGTACCTGTTTTTCTCTCTTTTTTCTCTATTTTCTTCGGACTTTGCTATACCATTTGGTTCAATAATCAATTAGGAATTTTGGCAGGTAAGCTGCATCCATTCTCTTTCTGTGATGTTGGCATTCATTAGTTCCTATACATAATCACTGTCAGTGTTTAGTCAGATTTCAAGTCCTGTATGATCCTATGGACACAATCTGTTACTTTAATGTATTATGTCTCTACTAGTGACACTTGGTTTCATTCATATTTCTGTTCTTTATTTTTATTTTTTCTGCTCTCTTGACATGAATAATTAATTGCTCTATGCAGTACTTCATCCCACAGACAAAACAAAAATGTGATCAACCATTTTGTGCTTTTGGAATGCAATATTTTGCACTTGCTTATGTTAAATTTTTCATTGTCATGTTTACACATGTATCTGATGAATGTTATCAATGTGGTATGTTGTGTTATTGATCTCAATTCCCACATCCCTAATAGTCTGCATTTGACAATTGTATCTTTGCCCTAGTTTTTCTTTTTTCTTCAATATATCAAATACATATATTGGATGTTCCTTGGTGCAGTGTTTCTTTGCATTCTGTGGAGCATTACAAGCATTACAACCCTTTCAATCATGTTCTGGTACTTAATGTGCCTTGCAATGATGACAACTTCATCTGCTATATAACACATTTCATATATTTATGCTTATCCAATGTTCTTTTGTGTTGGGCCATCTGCTCATTCTTTAGGTAAACTACACTCTGTTGCAGTCTCTTAGTTATTGCACTTTACTTGTACTCATCATACCCATTGAATTTTCAGGGAAGGTTCACTGTGTGCTACTCTGTGGACTCTGACAGACATTGATGCTAGCACCACCAGTTGTGTTTCGCTTTGTGCTATACCTTTATTATTATTTTTCAACAAGCAAGGCTCATAGTGTAACCTAAAACCTATAAAAACCTTATGTATTTTCCATCATTGAACAGCACTCACCATGGTATCCACTTTGAATACACCTTTGAATTATCTCTGATTTTTATTTCCCATTACTCCCTCTGATTTATTATATCAATTGTTCAATATGGTTTCTATTGATCCCAGCTCTGTTCCCGCTTCTGGAGCACGCTGTGTTACACATATAGTTCCATGAAATGCTGCACCCATTGATCATGTATGCATTTTCTTTTGACCATATCTTTTGATTTTTCAACTAATCTCTTGTTTTTTTTTTTCTTTTTCTGTCTTATTTCCGAAGGCCTAGGGTTGGATCCTCTGCTCATACATTTGTTTTGTCATGGCAATGTTCTTGCAGTAGACAAGGATGTCGTCTATGAAGAAGATACACTTATGTACATGTCTTCTGACAACAAGACCGTTGACTGTTGTGGTGATTATGTCACCTCTTCAAATGTATTAGATAATATAATTTCGTGCACATTCTGGTGTAAAAAAGAAAAAGGGACTCGTAATGCTGGGAAAAGTCTCAGCCCTCAACATCAAGTTAGTGTATGTCCGATGAATTTGTCATCGAGGACAATAATAGTCAACATCTGACCGTTATTGGTCCCATGCTTAGAAACATTGGTAAAAACACATCTGTGTCACTGTGGCGAAGCTTTCACAGGTTGTAGTCTTCCAGCGCATTGAAATCGAATATGTTGCCCATTCTGTCGAGGTTGAATGCATCACCCCTGGTCACCCCTAACGAAAGATTCCAAATGATATTCAATTGATGAAGGCTAAATATGCAAATATGAATCAGCATGGTAGGCACGGGGATGAAAGCTGAGAATAGACCTTTTCGATGAGTGGTGTGTTGCAATAAGAGGGGCTTGTACCAAAAGTCCGTTTCTGAGCCTTTTCAACCTTCTCAAAATTTCGTGAGAATTGAATGAAGTAACAGTGCGGAACCGGTTGATGTTAAGTGGACTGAAGTAACAGACTAAGTTGCTTAAACAAGCTATTCTGCTCGATATTTGCTTCATTTCTAGTCACCTGTGTCGCTTGAATTACGATATATGCATGCCAGCCACTGACAGAGGACGGCGGGTGGGGATTGGGGTGGATCTGGAGCGAGTTACGGCAATTAATAGTGGCGGAGCTTAAAGTCAAAAACTTTCTAATCATTGCGGAACTCCCCACAACACAAGTTGCAATTCACCACTCAGCACAAAGGTTCGTCCTTGATTGCCTGACTTAACCTTTACCAAGCTAGTTTTGACCTGCATATTCAGTTCTCAATGGGCTATCATTTTAAATCTTTCGTTAAGGGATATGCATTTGACAATGAGAAAATAGGTGCCGTTTTCGAGTTCGATCACTTGAAAGACCCATCCAAGGTTCTTAGAATCATCGATTATGCCCTCGAAAGAATTGTAAACAGTGAAGCGGATGTGGCTTTCACCGTTGCTTATAGGCTTGGAGCCGAGGATGAAATGCTGTCCGTAATTGTCATTGACGATGATTTCGACGAGGAGAAATTAAAGAACAGCCCCATGAGGCCCCTTCATCCCGAACTTGACCAATACATGAACATTCTTACTGGGCCAGGCATCTGGATGAATCAGAACTACTATAATGGTGAGTGCTAAATTCTTGATTCTGTGCTGTCAACGCTGATCTCTTCCGCATTCCGTACATAGCTCATTACGCCCGGCGTTGATTCAGCCTTTCGTCGTCGATTATTCTTTACCGCTTCATATGGGATAGGAGAATTGGACAGACTTAATGGAGTCAAAATGTTATCTGCTTTGTAAATGCACACTTATGCTTGATACCATATTCGCAATGCGTCATCACCGTGATTCCCAGCCACTTATTCATGTGACGCTACACTAACTGTAGGGGGATTTTTGATGGTCGGCCCAATATCGGTCATAATACCGCACTTTCCCCAGAATATCAGGTAGGCAATGAAACAATGGATAAATGTGTTGGCAGTAAGCCCAACTCCCACCTCAGTGACGACATACTGAGATTCGCTGCCCTCGTGGCTCACTCAGATCCAATGTTCGAGCATATACCACACATATATTGTGCCACACCGATCTCGAGTACGACATTGACACTCTGGACTACTATGCCCAACGATGTTTATGGCACCTGGAGATCGATCGCCCCAGCTTCATAATCGGCAGAACAGTGGGCGTCTGGCCCCTTATCATCCGTGATATCTCTCCAGAACTGCTGTATCACTTCCTCCAAATATCTTGCGAACGGAAGGACCATTGAACAACACATTCCATGCCGCATTTGTATCCACCGAACCTCAATATCACTCACTGTGCCACCTTCGTTCCTATATTTATGATCGTGCTATCTGTTCTGATGCCGCCTGGTCAGGGGTCTTGTTGGTCATGTCATTTCACTTCATATTGCAACGTACTGCCATCATCGAGTAATGGCCATTCTTCGGAGACGCTCTAGCTCAACCGCTGTTAGGATCATTGGAAATTCTGCTGACGACAATGTTTCGTGATTTAGTAGAAGCATAAAATGCTGAATCATATACACCATCGGCTATAGTAAAACTAGCTTTAGAATATTCAAATTACTGTAAAGCAGTAAAATTGTAGCTAATATGATCAGGTACGAATGAACAGGAGATAATCTACCAAGGATGTGATTATATCTAACTCATCATCGGGGGCTTAGAAATGGATTGGTTTGCCAAGGTGATAAGATTCTAGGAGGTTAATTTCACTCACTCACAGTGAAGGTTCCGATAAGTGAGAACTGACTTGAATAGCGAGTAGATACAGAAACTGTATCGGTGCGTTCAGCGTTCTAAAGGCAGCGTTTCAAGAAGCTACAAATTAAAAACACATGTTATTGATGCCTACTTTA
Source organism: Psilocybe azurescens (assembly GCA_023853785.1). Taxonomy (NCBI): domain Eukaryota; kingdom Fungi; phylum Basidiomycota; class Agaricomycetes; order Agaricales; family Agrocybaceae; genus Psilocybe; species Psilocybe azurescens. Next base: position 171,745 of record JAJIRX010000601.1, read on the forward strand.
TACGAAATATGCGATAACGAAAGATTCTACGGAATAAATAATCTAAGTCTAACGAGATGGGTTGACCAAACACACCCTGAAAGGCGGTGTAACGTTCATGCATTCCAGATAATTGTGGACGATAAGTGTGAGAAATAAGACAAACAAGATTCACCGGAGCTTTCTGAGATATGAGCTATAACTGTCGAGTTGAAAGAAAGGAAGCATATATGCGCACTCTACGTGTACACCAACCGAGCAGGTAGTCACCTAAAGCGTCTCAGAGCAAGATCCGAACCCATAGTAATACTACTACTGCCTAGTTTAAATCGGTCATTCCTTTCCGAACAGCGATTACTCAACTTGAATCCCTTTGTTGATTCCGACTTTGAGTTTCAAACAAGGCTGTAGCCGCCATAAAGCTACTGCTCCTGTCAATTTTGATATTCAAAGTTCAGTAACTGGAAAATACTGTGAGATCGAGAGTCGAACACCGCCACACTTCACTCTTTAAGTACTACATTCCCCTGCGAGGCTCTGTGGTGCCTGTGTACATTCCCGAATTCGGTGTGGACAAACCATCAGATCGGGTTGGTCTAAACATGACCAGTGAACTTTTTATTTGACCTGGGTACCGGTTGAGCGATTCTTCCAGAATATTGTATCTTCAAATCATCCTTAACAGAAAGAAAAGGCTTTCACTCCGTAACGCTAGGAATTGTCGATGCTGCTACTTAATCTTAATGCGGATTTTAATCATCGGAGGGCCGGCGGTGGATCGGGTTGGAGTCTGTGGGAACCCGGGCAAGTAACCAACACAGGCGGAGTTTAAAGTCAGAGCTATTTAATCATCGCGAACTATCTCGGCACTTCCCACATCCCGAATTGCAACTCGCCACTCAGCACAAAGGTCGGTCTTTGATTGCCTAACCCTACCAAGATAGTTTTAATCTGCATATTCAGTCATCAATGGGCCATCATCTAAAACCTTTCGTCAGAGGGGATATGCATTTGACCGTGAGAAAATAGGCGCCGTTTTCGAGTTCGATCACTTGAAAGACCCATCCAAGGTTCTTAGTATCATCGGTTTTGTCTTAGAGAGAATTGTAAACAGTGAAGCGGATGTGGCTTTGACCGTTGTTTATAAGCCTGGAGCCGAAAATGAAATGCTGTCCGTGATTGTCATCGACGATGATTTCGACGAGGAGAAATTAAAGAACAGCCCCATGAGGCCCCTTCATCCCGAACTTAACCAGTACATGAACATTCTTACTGGACCATGTGTCTGGATGGAGCAGAACAATCATGATGGTGAGTGCTAAATTCTTGATTCTGTACTGTCAACGCTGATCTCTTCTACATTCCGTAGCTCATTACGCCCGGCGTTGATTCAGTCTTTCGTCGTCGATTATTCTTTACCGCATAGGAGAATTAGACAGACATAATGGAGTAGAAATGTTATCTGCTTTATAAAGGCACATTTATGTCTGTATTCTTTAAGGACCGTGTTGCTATAGCTCTCTTGTTACTATGTTCGCAACGTGTCTTCACCGTGATTCCCAGCCACTTATCCATGTAACGACGCACTAACTGTGGGGAGGGATTTCTGACGGTCGACCCAGTATCGGTCATAATACGGCACTTGCCCTCAGTATCTCAGGTAGGCAATGAAACAATGGATAAATGTGTTGGCAGTAAGCCCAACTCCCACCTCAATGGCGATATATATACTAAGTATCGCTGCCCTCGTGGCTCACTCGGATCCATTGTTCAAGCATATACCGCACAGAGAATGTTCCACACCGTTCTCGAGCACGATATTGACGCTCTTGACTATACCCCCAGGATGGTGATGGCATCTGGAACTCGATCGCGTCGGCTTCACAATAGGCAGAACGATGGGCGTCCGACCCTCTGTCCTCCGTGATATCTCTCCACAACTCCTGTTTCAGTTTCCTCCAAATATCTTGCGAACGGAAAGACCATTTAACAACACATTGCATGCGGTATAGAACAGCTGAGGCTATGTCGCCTTCGTTTCTATATTTGCGATAGTGCTATTTGCTCTGATGCCGCCTGGTCAGTGGCTTTGCTGGCCATGTCACCTCGTTTCATATTGCAACATAATGCCATCATAGACGAGTAAAGATAAAAGCGTGTCTGCCAGGATGTACGACTGAACGGACAGCTATACCTACAGAATCCGTATAAGAACAGTAGAGGAGACAAGTTGTATACAGACATAGGTGCACCAATTCAAGGCAGGCAGGATCCCATCCATCATATTTACCCAATCATCTTTTACAAGATGCAGTGGTAAAATATCATCGCAGTAACACACTGCACCAATGACGGGAAGAATCTGCAAAAACTGGAAGGATGAATGAACAGCGACAACACAAAGTCGTAGGTTAAACACCCACAATTCTAGGGTTATCGCTTCAAACGCCCTGATCGGTAGCGTTGAGACTGAACGAAAGAGCTATGAGGAAGGGTAAAAAAAGATAATTAGTCTGATATACCGTCCCAATGGAGAGTAAGGAAGGAGGAAAGCGGAAAATTTGGCCCCAGGTGAGTTAAAACCGGACAAAAAACAGCGCAAACTCGTCGTCCGGCTAAATTGTCTGGGCATGTTTACCCATAAAGGCAGAACAAGGACACTAGAATATCCAAAAATCGATCGCGATTAATGGCATGATTTGGTCCACTTTCAGAGGTGGGATAATTCGGTATTAGTTTTGCCTATGCGGTGTCATCACGGCGGTCTCAGAAATTAAGTTGTAGATGGATAGTACGAGCAACATACGGCATCCCACTATAACCCCATAGCCCGAACGCCGAGAATCCACAGTGCAGTTATCGAAGCCGGATGTCCTCGGTCAGAATGTTAGACCCTTGGTTCGATGAAAATTTTCAGCACCTGAGACATGGGAATCATGGGGATATGTCTAACCATTGTATACTCGATGCTTAGGCTAACCAAGTGCTGTGTAAGCAATCGACTTCGTTCGTTGAAGCTATGGGGCCTGCCATTGAATTTTTTAATATTGCAGTAGAAACCATCTCGGGTACCACTCATGTCAGCAAATTGACTGATATATCTTGAAAGGTAGGTGCTGTTATTCCGTAGTGGAACCGTGTCGGGACAAGATGAAATATCATTCGAACGTCCTCTACAGAGAGCATTAGATATGGAAGCAACAACTCGATTTTTAGATGCTTACCTTGTTTACAACAGAGTAGGGTATTATTACGATCTACAGTATCTGATATGAGTTCCCATGAATAATTATTGGAAGTATACCATACCTATAGTACATATTAACGGTTCAGGACCACCGTATACTAGGACGATTTCGTAGGTGGAAGAGGGGGAATAGGTTCAACCAGTGGATTTTCGTCTCTCGCCTGCTGCAATAGCGTATCCAAACCACGTTCTTTAACCGCAATCTGCATTGAAAATACATCAGAGTTGGAATTTCGTGAAACAATAAAAACATAATTCACGTACCTGGATACACGATTTATATTCCTCCCAAACCTTCCCGCACTTCTGGTTGAATTCGTCCGCCTTTTTTTGGGAATATGCAGCACGTGTATCGGAGGATTTGCCAGCGGCTACTGCTGGTTCCAAATAGCCTTCAAACCAGGAGTTGAAGCAGGAATCATACTTCTGTTTGAGTGGTGTGCATTCTGGGGAGAGACTCTGAGACATTGTGGAGAAATAGGATTCGCACTGGTGACGACAGTTGATTAGTCGTTCGGCACGGACTTTGAATGTACTCAAAACTTCTGCACGCAATGCCAAACACGATCGGCGATCAATAACCAGCAGTATAAATGCCGGTTCAAGTTGTTTTTCAGCCATCCAGTTGTCCAGGTCCACCAACTCATTCGCGCTGTTTCTCCACGCTAACTTCGCGGCCCCCGTCACCACTATTCACAGCCTTGTTGATTTGTTTCTATGTATATCCTATATCGTTTCATGCCTGTATCACTAGGGTAGTTTTTTATTGCCGTTAACCTCCAACCGCCCAACAACCAATGACAGCCATTTGATATCAATGGCAAGATACATATATTGACAAATTTTGAAGACAACTAAGGCTAAATAATCATGATGTAAATAGACCGTAAAGTGCGCATAAGATTGCTATTCATCTATTTTTGCTGATTTCCGAAACTCTCCTCTTCAAGCTCGAGCTCCCGACTGCCTTGAATGAGATCGCAGGACTGACAGCAGAACGGGGCGCAACAATCACTCGTGCCACTACCCCGAATGTTGTATCGGTTGCGGATATTACGACGTGTCTCGATCTGCACATCAGGACGTTCATCAGTATATTACCAAACATCTTGGCACCTTGGGCGGGCGCACCTGAAGAATCCAACCCATATCACAAGCAACCTCGATGCAGGCATATAGCATGCTGTCTCCTTCGGCGATGATCCTGCGGCGGTCGGGGTCCGGGACACCATTCACGTTAAGGTACTGGAGGCGCCGACGGTTCTGTCCATGGGCAAGGCAGGGGCACCAGCATGCCAGGCAACCTTAATAGTCGTGAGCGGAGCGCTCAGATTTGTGGAGAGATATAAATACATTTGTTCATGTCCCCAAAGCAGTCCAGAAGTCCAAAGCTCCAATCTCGTTTTCCCTCATTGTCGACGGGGAGATTCAATGCGTTTCTGTTGCCTCCACCATTGATGACCATCTGAGGTCCAGCCTGAGGCTGGGTGGACTAAATAGACGAGTTAGCGGATCAACAACTTTACAGTCCATGCAAAGTGAATCAATTTACTCACTTGAAGCACGTTTCCTTTCTCTGCGTTGGACGACATGGGGGATCGCAAGCAAGAATGCCTGCAGCGCGCTGCATGAAGTGGGGACTTTATATCTGTATTGCCAAGATCCATATCAATTTACTTACTTTAGTTACGACACCGCCCTTGAAATTGTGGCCGCGATTTATTCCGCAAACACCGAATAGTTGTCAAGTGAACGCTCCTAAACATCTCTGTCTCTAGATAATGTATTCTTATGCAGCTGATTTGTCGGTGCTTTGGAGGCGAATAGAATACTGAAACTCCAAACGCCCTTGATAAGGTTGTGAGTGGAGTAGAATTGAATGAAGATTGCGCAAACATGATTTGCAAAATCGTATGTTAAGTTTCGCTGGGCATCACAATGCCGTTGACGGTGGAAAGAAAGGATCGTCGGCCGTGAGAATGAAGCAAGATAAAATAAACGATTTTAGCTCAATCTAATCTTATCAATATATCCCACACTCCGCCCAAATGTCATGATTATCCAAACCTGCCCACGGTTCGTTCCTAGCTTCGCAAGCTCTGAATGGAAAACCGGACACGGGAGTCTTGAGGACGTTCTCAGGCGGGATAGACATCTCTTCCTGCTACTTCTACGTCTCTCATCTCATCTCTCACCTTTAGCCAGCTCACCATCTCCCCAGCCCTCAGGACAGTCGTAGCTAGGAAGGTTGCCCTCAAATGTCTTTGAGAATTGAGAAATATTCTCTTACCACACAGACTCACGGAATTCCATTGATATGTTCTATGAAGAAATACAGGCGGAATAGCGACCAAAATCCAATAGAGCCTGAAGGCCCCGGTGTCATTCTATTACTTGGGCATGGTGCAGGATTCTGTGAGAGTGTCTTTACAGAATCTACGACGACTCACCAATATCACAGCGATCTATGCTAGCCAAAGAAACTTGGGAGCCGACTGTAGAAGACCTTTTTCAGCTAGATAGTGGGATGTTGGTTCGTGAGGCATGGGGACTCGACTGTCAAAACCATGGTGAGGCATGTACTCTGAACGAGGCCATTTTATCTCGTAAACCTGGAATACTAAGTATGTGACGGTTTCACGCAATATGAGATATACTCCTATTGACTTATCAATTTGGTAGCAATATGGGACTATGCGGATGCCTTCGCCACGCTGTACAAGTCCGGCCTGCTTGATCCCTTAGGAAAGGGACACAAAGTCATACTATGCGGACATTCTGCGGGATCTGTAGGCGTGTACGCTTCTCACTAATTCCCATATCTCGCCGATAGAAAGCCTAATGCATAAACAGAACTCTATCGACATCCTTCTTCAACCCACCTTCTAGAATTCCATTCGCGGGGATCATTCTAGTCGATCCGCCAATGTGGGGCACGGAGAAAGATGGCCATTTCTCGGACTTGTACAAGATGGTTCAAATGATGACCCCTATTAGACGAGATATCTGGAAGAGCTTTGACGCTGCCACACAGTGGTTGAGGGCGAGTCTTCCCATTGAGACTTGGGATTCAAGGGTTTTCGACGCTTATATTGTAAGTCTCGTAAATAGAGCGCCTTTACATTGTCAAGTGCATGAGTTATTGAAAATCAGCGCAGAAATATGGCATTCGATCTCTTCCAACAGCCTTTTACCCTGACCACAAAGCTGGTGTTACGTTGACGACTCACAGACAAGAAGAAAACATTGCATTTACAGGAGAGATCTACATCCGTGATGCAGTAAATCGATTGAATATGATCTGCAAGTATGTTCCAGTCCATCTGATCTACGGAGGTAGGAACGATATGTTGTAAGTGTCGACTCTTCCCATTTAAATCTGTCACTTTATCCAATAAATGAATTCAGTGAGAGGGATGTTCAAGATTCTCTCATAAATCCGAAAGAGGGTAGAACGTTTGCATCTGTCGTACGCTTAGAGGACGCCGGACATCTTGTACGTTTGTATCCTCGAAATAATAATTTATCCTATTATTTAATCTTGTTACTCAAAGGTTGTACAAGAAGCTCCTTCGAAATTGGCTGCCGCGATTTTAGCCACACTGATTGCAGACAGTAAATTACTGTCAAGCAAGCTGTAAAGGATCGGGGACGTGGCAGGGGATTATGGATGTGGCAGGCACTCCCAGCTCAAAATTTTGTAACGATACTTACGCTCCTGTATGTCCAACATTGTGTAAGGTTCCAGCAGTCAATTGCTGTAGCACTTCGGACTTAGAGCATTGACACGCCACCGTTAGACGGCAGTCTGGAAGGCTGATCCATGACATGGCAAGGCATATTAACAGTGCCATATCAAGCGTTCTTGATATGAAAACGGACACCCTCATATCATAATAGATATTATCGCGTGGCAAGCGTGGGGGTGGTAGTCGACGAGTTACTCGCTCATTATATGTGGCAAATCGTCGTCAATGAAGGGATAGGTGAATGTCCCACAGAATGTCCGGTAAAATCCATACTGGGGTCATGTCATTTTCACTCGATCGATCGGTCGGTAAGTCGGTAAGATAATGATGATTAACCGCTCAAAGAGTGCGGCTATGTAGAGTGGGGCAAAGTACGGCAAAGTACGGCAAAGTACCTTGCTCACTCCAGTCCCCGGTCCTGCCAAGCGGATTTTCAATGCATCTCATATTAATATTATGGATTGACAACTGTTATGAGATTGTTAACAAAGTGGAGGAGCAGCATAAGGATCTACGAGTTTCGAATGCTGTGGCGTTACTCAAGGTCAGCGCTAACTGCTAAGTCCCTTCGCGCGAACTCTCACGTTCACAGTTACACGATGATGCCTGCCATGCTCGAAGAATGGTCGATATCTATGTAAAAAATTTCAGCCGAGTGGCTCAAAGATCGACAAATTATGCATATACGCTCTGGCGTCATTCGAGGCCAGCGCTAAATTCGAAACCCCTAAGCGCAAGCAGAGACCGCTCGCTCCAGTCCCTGAGGACCGGCCGATAAATAAGACAACGACTTGAGCCTTGGCGTAATTGAATCGTGTATGAGTAAATGGTAAATGTATCTCCACCTCTCGTCCCCACTGGATGTTCCATGACCTAGTTAGAGCCGTCGCTGTTTACCTTGCTACGCACCACCGTTGAAATCCAACTTCCGGCAGCCTCCCATAAGTCAGCAGCATGTAAAATCGATTGGTTCCAATCACCGTTTAGAGAAAGGGGTTTTCCCCATGCATTTAAGGCTATATTTCTCCTTTTAGACGCGATAAATCGGGGATGATTTTCTTCGACCTTCGAGACGCCTGAGCATCCTGCTACATATTCCCCTCAAGCTCGACTAATACATTAGCGACTATTGGGTTTATTGTGTTACGAAATCCAATTCTCTTTCGTCTGGAAGATCTGATTTTATATCTGAGGCTTTCGTACCTGCTTATGAATGTGTAGAATCGACATGGCATGTCCGCGCGACTGCGGTCATCAAGGATCCAGGGTCGCTTCCATATTTGACTGCTTTGAGAGCAATATCCCAAGCGCATCAAAGCTGTATGATCTTCGGGTGCGGATCCACGATTAACCAACTGATGCGTAATCAGCTGTGCGTAAGAAAGCTCACTTGAGAAAATCAAAGTTTGGCTAGTGTCAATACATACTTTGAGAGTAAAGCATACAAGAACTATAGATATGCAAGTAAGTATTTGCTCTAATATGAAGTACCCCTCTTTTGGCACACAAATGACCACGTACAGTAGTTATTTTTACCGGCGAAGCACAAGTCGCACAGTCGCACATATATAATCAGGAGAATAATACTATTCTTGCTGGGTGACACGGTCCATATCCACGATTCCACTACACCAACACTCACATCCGCAAGGTTCTATTACTTATGACATCTATCATGGTTCCGAGTCTAATCAAAGCAAAGTCGTTGTAAAACTTGCAGACTTAGGGTATATCGGTGTCGTAGGAGAACTTAGTGGAAGGCGAGAAGTCCGTCCTGCTGAGTGATCGATCTAGGTTCAAACATCAAACGTATGTGGATAAGAAGGAACAGGAGGATGGGCGCTCTTTTTCGGCATTGGGCACTAGTGCTTACTACGGTACTTTCCACTGCTTGATCGCAGGCAAATTTAGAAGAGAGTTAACGTTAACCTTAGCATGACGTACACTGACTAGGCCGACAATCGGTCTTATCCGCATAGCTGATTTCCGAAAATAGGTTAAATCACGAAATCGTTTTGTCCGTGAGAAGCTCACAGACGGGACCTGCTTAGGGCTCACTCAGTGAAAGATCACATAAAAAGATCAAAAAAACCACGTCGGTCGAAAGTCCCCTTACTCCAGATTTAAAATGCTAAAAGGCGGTATGAGGCGGTTATAATCACTGGTGAATAGAAAACTTCAGTTGGCGGATCGTTAGAACCGCCGAGGAGGTCCACTTTAAATCCAAACGACTTTGGTGTTCAGCAAATACAGCTGCGGGTCTGAATTTTGAGGTCCTCGAAAAATTTGTCCCTTATATTTAGCTCGAAAAGATCTAACGGGTAACAAAGGTGACATTGCATTGATTGTGCGCCACCCTGATTCTTATTTTGGAAGGTTGTGAATCGTGATGATGATGGACTTGTCACTTCAATTTTGCGATGATACGATGTGAATGTCGAATCTAAATACATACAGAAGAACCCTTGTTCCATTCGAGAGAAGCGCAGTTGATACTCGTTGTTAGTCGCTTTCAATCACTTCTATGTGTAGACAGTGTAGTATTAATGATAGAAGTGAATTGATCGATCTTGGATTCATCCACCAATCACTATGATATGCATGGAACGCATAGAACCTGGAAGAACAGGCCTCATGGCCGTTCATGGCTGTTCATGGAATGCATTTCCACGAAATCTGTCATTTACTCAATACAATACAGAACAGAACCAGATCTAACGGATAGCACGTCCACTTACCGAGAAAAGATCATTGAGGCCGCTCAACTGATCTGGTGTCAGAATTTCTCGTCCTGTTCTTGAGACAATACAGAATTATTCGTTGCTTGGGATCTCAGTTGGTGGGCATTGGGCACGGCATACCCACCCCAGTAGCCGCTTGGAAGTACCGATAATATTTCCGTGCACTCAGGGAACTTATCTCACACAGATTTCGGGTGTCAAGGCGAAGACACTGCAATCGAAGTCCGCCCTGGAAGTGGTATATCGAATTAACGAGTGGTAAGCTATTAGAAAGCAAAGTCGACTCTATGGTACAATGAATGATGGTATAAATACCGCTGTGAAGAATCTCTAAAGTGTGAGATTACTTTGGACGACGGAACTGATAAGTTAGGAAACAATGCCCAGAAAATCGCAAACATTGACCAAAAAAGGGGGAAGAAAGATACAAAGAATGTAGTACATGTATATAACAAGATATCAAAAGTACAACACAGATCCGTGGGAATTGAAGATATCAAGGAAAGGCAAGAAGAGAAAATAAGCAAATGATAACGTAGCTATTAAACGACAGAGGCGTTGAATAAGTCGGACTAGTTGGCAGTACCAATAAGCCAGTACCACAATGTAAAAATTTACAATCCATCACACTCTTTCCTTTTCCCGTTCGTTAGACCGAGCAAACGCTGGCCTAAGTGTCGTCGAAACACGCGAGTCCGCGAGTGAGCGATGATACGGTGTCGACGCGCTATATTTATAATTAGACTGCTGCGACGACGGCGGCGGGGACGGGAGAGGCGAAGGCGACACGGATGGAGAGGGGAGGAAGAGTGAAAGCTCGAGCCGGGCGTCAGGGGCCGCTGGGGGTACGAGTGTGAGTGTGTATTGCTGTTGGTGCTGTTCCCATACCGCGCCTCGTACTCGCGCGTGTGTGTATACGCACGCTCGGCCTTGGAGCCTCTGTAAAGGTCGTATCGGGTATCGGGGTGGCCTGCAAGTGTCGATGACGAATGAGAGTGGCGGGGATGATCACGGTGGCTGGGCTCATGACTATTCGATGGATATGGGCTATACAGAGGACTCCTGTGGGACGACGGGGCAACAGCCACACGCGCGAGTGATTGAGTAAGGCGCTCGCGCTCGTCGTACTCAAGCATCTCATCATTTTCGTCGTCCACCTTCCTCATATTCACGTTGGCATAACTATCCGCACGCAAATGCACAGCTCGACTACTGTACTTCACATCCGACGTGTCCGATTCCGAGCCAGAACTGTAATCGTCTTCTTCGCTAATGGAAATATTCGAGATGGGTGGGGACGGCATGTGAATCTGCATATGCATCTGCGGGAGATTAGACCCAGGGTGTAAACCCTGTGGGTACCCGTGCGAGCTTCGTGCAGGGTATTGGTGAGGTTGTGAGGAGAAGTGCGGTGGGCGTGCTGCGTGTGGGTTCGAAGGCGGATGCCTGTACTCGAACTCGGACCGATACGCTGCGTGTACAGGCTGATATGGATGCGGATGCGGATGCGAGCCCGATGTCATGGCCCCGTTCCCGTTCACAGGGGGGGGGAATCTGTGAGGCTGGTATATTCACACGACGCCTCTTACGACGGCCGTCGGTGGGAGAATTGTTGGTGGTGGTGGCGGTGGAAGAGGTATTTGTTGGCGCCGGGTTGTTTGTTGCGTTCTGAGATCGTGAAAATCCAGGCGTGGCATGGTTCCGGTAATGTCGCCTCATATTCGAGTTGACGTTGAATTCCCGACCACAGTTTGGCCATGGACATCGAAAAGCTGTTGTTATTAAAAGGCGTGTGTAAAGTTAGTTATTCATTCATTCAAATTTAATGGTAGATGTAAAAAGATAATAGTAATGAAACGAATGAGAGAAAAATAAAGCAATGACTCACGTGTAGCTCCCGTGTGCGTATTAACGTGTATACGCAGGCTACTCGGTCGGTTGAATCTCTTCAAACATGTCGGACAGACATGTTTCTTGCCATTGGTGGTATCATTGTCCTCCGCGCAGCTATTACCATCGTCGTCGTCGTCGTTGTTCCCGAGACCCTCGTTGACGTGGAAAGAGCCATGACTTGAATAGCCACCTCCAGCACTGCGTATCCCTGAGCCTGAGGCAGAAGAGCGCCTCTGAGGGTGCTGATGATGTTTCGGAGGAGATGGAGGCAGGGGTGGCCCAGAACGCGATAATGGAAATGAATTACTGGCAGTGCGCGGATCACCCTCCACCGAACCACGCGTTTGCTGCAAGTCAGAGCCGGAATGAGATGCGTACTCATCCGATGAAGACGCATAGGTCATGCCGTCCCGTCCGTCCTGATACTGACGATATTCAGGGTACTCGTTCCGACTGGATGAAATTGGGGATGATGGGGATGGCAGGATGTCGACCCGAAAGGCAGATGAGCTACCGCTCTGCCTGTTTGCGCCTGTGGATGACGGGGTAGTGTGGGTCAAAGGTGTAGAAGAGGGACATGAACGGAGGACGTTGAACGCGTAAATATTTTGGCACGGGCTTGTTGACGATGATGAAGGGCGCCTTTTGCTCGATAGGGATGGTGAATCAGTTTGGGATTGAGACATGATACGGCTGTCATGCGCATGACGGGGGCAGCTCGTGTGAGTGCATGTGCACTGTGGCTCTTGTACGCGGTCCCGATGATTCGCGGTGTGATGTACACCGGGTGACTATAGACGCCAAAAAACCACGTTAAAATCGGCATATGTCGCAGAACAAAGATGACAAACGAACGTGAGGATAAGTATATCCACGATGCGAGCGCGGTCGTGGCGATTCAGCCTTGGGCAACAAATGATCTATTAGGGGTGAAAAGTTGAGTGTTGGACAACGATACCAGAAAGGTAAGAGGAGAAGAACGGACCTGGGAACATCTCATGTATACTGGGAAGCGACCTGGTGGTAGAGGACGGCGAGTCCGTTGAGGCGGCCATGATTGAATTGTATGGGCGAAGAGATGATGGGCAGAGATTATATACGAATATGGTGTGGGGATCGAATTGACCGGAAGGCTTGCCTGGCTGGTAGTTAAGACGGAAAGGGGATTCACGGCGGATGATTGGAGGACCTTTTATGGATTAACGGGGGAAAGAGGGTACGCAGAACCAGCGATACCGGAGAACCCGAGGCTTAAAAAAGAAGGAACTGAAGGGATTGGCGTCTGTGTGGCCACCCTGAATGGACTAAAAATCTCCTTTTGACGTGTAGAGGGAGCAATCGATCTGGCGAGATGATGTATGAGTGCAAATCCGAGGAAAACTATGCGACTCATCTCCTTGCTCGTTGGTCTTTGAGCTCAAGAGCATACTTCAAACTCACCTCCGCCCAAGATCTCTGTCATGTCAGATGTGATGGGGATTTGCGCTGCTATCAATTATTGACCCAAGAAGCCTATAATATTTGGCACCCAATCCTACCTAAATCGGGACTTGAATTTCCGGGTTTCACGACTAAGCTGGTTGCGTTTTGTGCGAATCACTCTTTTTGCGTATCATCTCATCGGGCATTCGCATCAAAGTAACTCCGCAGTCCCAGGAACTACTTGAAATCGTCGATTTCGGGAAACCGGAAAAGGAGAAGTCAAAAATGCGTACTGTAATATATCGCAGAGCGAATGTTGTCATTTTCTACGGTTAATTCTGGATTAAACAAGCAGGCCAACGACACGATAACTACAAGTCGCTGATTTAATTCTGAACATAACGCACGTAAAATATGCGAGCAGGTATACACTGTAGATTCTTACCCGATTACTATATCAAATTGCGATCTGGTATCAAAAAGCCGTGGATGCCACTTCTTCCACGTGTCACCCATGATCTGCACCAGCCCTTCCTCATTTGAAGTCCCTCGCCGCCGTGCCTCATGCCATCGGGACAACCTTTCTTCGTCTCCCCAGCAGGATCCATTGCTCTTCTGCTCCTCTTAAAAATCGGCAAATTCACCAGTGATAAGCAACTGATCCCTACTCTAATTCTAATCGTATATACACATCTACCTGACTCCCAAAAGCATAATTAAATGCATTTCTATTCCTACTCCCTTTCCCTTCTCACACACAAATGAGACAACTGACAGAAGCCAAAGCTATATCGGCTATGCATCAAGTCGCCGTTGCCTGCCTCCGCACCTGCGTGCGGTTGAGGTCCCGTTCAGTAGTCGTTTTCTCCCTCCTGTCTCCATTAGTGTGCATTACCTCTCGTTAAGTAATCCATTACGCGCCGATCAAGTCGCTTGGAAGGACAGTCCTATCTCCCAGTTGGCCCCATACCGGCTTTCAAAAGCGCAGACGAGGATCCTTCCTTTGGATGGCAAGGCTAGTTATAATTTCGTGCCATCGGCATGTACTAGGACAGGTTGATGATTCCTTTGATCAGGGGATCATATCGTATTTAAATGATCGGAAAGGCAGCAGAAAGAATGCAGAAGGCTGGCGAAGCACAGTACATAGAGGCAGTGTATAATTCATCCATTCAATTCAGCATGTGCTTTGTAATTCAATTGAAGAGAGGTGCTGTGAACTTGTGAAGGTACTGGCAGGTCTGGCAGGCAGGGCGCAGGGAAATTTATTACGGATTCGCAGTACAGCAGCGGCTATTCAGTTTAGCAAGGAAAGGGCCTGGCTCGAGGCCTTCGCGTGCGTAGTGCGTCACTGATTTGTGTCAAAATGGGAAACAGCTCATACATATACAAATCCTGCGGGTTTCGACGTTCATCCATCAACACCCTTGTTCATGCCCTTCTACTTAGTATTTTCCGGAATACGAGCTATTCGTGGGCATACGTCTACGTCTGATGACCGATAATTCCTTGGACCGCGCGGGTTTGACGCGCTGAGGTTAAGGATGTACGGACGTCGATGATGGACGAAGGGCGAGGGCAGGGGCGTGTCGGTCAAAGCTTAGGGCGTGCGTGCTCTTAAACACCGCATCGTCGATGTATTGAAGCGGGAAAGGTTCAAGCCTATGTGTAGTGTAGTATGTAAACTAAAAACCGGTGGCAACATGGCATGACCATGACGGCCTGCTCTTCATGCTCTGTCTGTACTGTACTAGCGCTACTTCTAACAGGTACTTAGTGGGCTGCTACTTAGATTAGTGCTCATGGTTCGCCAACCGACCCACGCACCTCATAACTTATTCTTATTTCAACTAATCAGGCGATCATATTTTCTGTCCGCTCGTCAGTTCATTCGTCCACTAAATATCCGGCAAATGCTGGAAATATCAGCGGAAGTGCATGTAGGTAACCGATTTACTCGAGAACTATAGATGGATCCAATCTAAACATCGCAAGAGGCGTCGTTTCCAAATCCAATATGACCTTCAAACACACTCAAGCTCGCGCTTGTCGCTCGATAGAGGTTCGGTTCGATGGTTTCCCCAAATTATTCATACTCTTTATATTTCCCCAACAAAATACGTAGTGCACACGTCAACAGTCAAAGGGAATGGTGACTCACTGGTCTTTACCTGATGCATGCATTCCTTTTAATGCTTCAGGAAATCGAAGAAAGAAAGAAAGCTTGAGTCTACGAATGAAGGCTTCAGGTGACAAAGCTTCTCATCCTGACCTGCTTCTTCCCAAACGTTTTTTGATCACCGAGACTCCGAGGGATGCGGCACTTCTGTTAGAATTATGATCAAAATTATACATTTAACCTCGTAAATTTGAAGTCAGCGATGGTGTGAGTAGATTAATTGACATTTTTCATCTTTCCTCTTTTGGCATAGAGTCTGCTCGCATCGTCTTCGTCTTGAGGTATAAACCATGGCATGCTGCGATTCTACTGACACGACGCGATACGGATAAAGTATTTACAGTAGCTACGAGCGGAGAGTTAAAATGTGGGGCTGACGCCGGCGCCGTCGACGCTCCTTCCCCTGTTTATCACCTCCGCACGCACGCGTATGGACCAGAAGTGTCTTTTGTCGATGCATTATTATGCAAGATGTAAGTACGGTGGATTCTCAAATCATGATACTCGATGAGAGGAAATCAGACTAGACATTCAATGATGGCTACGACGAGGGCTACGGGGGGAGGATCGGAACTTTGAAGGAAGATCGTTGAAAACCGGCGAAAGAGGACAGTTATGACTTAAGATTAAATGCCGGGACGCCGCCAAGGTGCTTACTTACTTACAGGCATGTACAAATGGGCAGCCTACGGTTTTCAAATTGGGTTACTCAGCCTAGATTCTGGTCCAGTAGATCTGGATTGGTTGTGCTAACACTTTCGAAAATCCACCTCACAATTCCTTCTCTACCGCCGGGCCAATGGGATGTCCCTCGCCATGAATGGACGTCGCATCCATTGAAGCATAGTCTCAAGGGTGGAATAAGACTTCAGGCTAATACTATCTAATAGTGCGTCTA
This sequence comes from Psilocybe azurescens, assembly GCA_023853785.1. Taxonomy (NCBI): domain Eukaryota; kingdom Fungi; phylum Basidiomycota; class Agaricomycetes; order Agaricales; family Agrocybaceae; genus Psilocybe; species Psilocybe azurescens. The sequence goes on from JAJIRX010000601.1 coordinate 187,853, forward strand.
CTGTCCCCTGCTAGACGTTCTGGTCCGCCCCATTACACACCGGATACATAGTGATATTTTTAGACTATGTAAGAGAGCACCCTCGGACATCTGAGCCGTGCTGATTTTCCAATCCAACAGGCTACTTATATAGCAATGTATGTCCGAGCGCGCGGTTGTAGGGGAGGCTGGCAAGTTTCTCTGTCATATATGTATAGTGGTACTTTTAGATGGCGTAAGCGCACCGTCGGATATTTGTACCGATCATACTATACCTCTGACTATATACTCAAGCACCAGACAGTGCACGGGTACAGAGGGCACCTAGAAAGTCCGACTCTTCTTGAAGAACGTCATTAATAGACACAAAATTAGTGGCCATTCCTCCAATCCTCCTTGTGCCACGAGCTCCGTTGTCCATGCTCTCTAATGCTGGAACTTTTTATCAACTAAACAGTGTTTCATGGATCTCGCTCGCATTCCCACAAAACACGCAACTGACCTGACACATGCATGGACGGTGCCCTTCCATGGCTTCACACGGATTAACTTAGGCTGGACTCGCTCCAAAGACCCATTCTTATCTCTACCGCGAGGCGTAGAAACGTCAAGCCCAGGGCCTATCATGAAGAGAGATAGGCCCACGCACAACTGGTTGGAGGACGATATCTAATTGAACCTTCAGAATACTCAATGTATATTGAACTGTAAGCAACATATGGGGGTATTTGTATCCAGCGATCTATCGTCTTTAAGGATGATGACTGAAGATTCGCGCTGGGAATTAGCCACAAATAGACGCTCTACCAAATGGAGCTGCCTTATTACCGACAGTAAGCCTAATAACTGCGGGAAACATAATAATCACTGGTAGTATTAGAGTGTGGAGTGAAAGGAATTAGGTCGAAAACATGTCAGCCAGATCGGTCGGTGGCCGAGGCACGGAGAGCGATCGCCTATATGATATTACGTCTCATCATATACCATCCCTTGAGACTGGAAATCGTAATTGTAATTCCAGCGCAGTCGCCATCAGGCATTATTAATACAAAGTCGACATAAGTTGACTGTCTTTATAATTCTTCACCTTTGTGCGGCAATGTAAATTAATCGCCGGCGGAAAGGTGATGATGGGTGTGCTTTCAATGTTCTCGTGAGCATTCATAACTTTGTTCTGAGCACATAGCTGCACGTAGCCGTACTATGTGACTCATGCAATAACAGCTTGAATATTTACCAATAACGGCCATTATCGCCGTTTGTCTTGTGCTCTTGATATACCCAAGGGACTAAGAAATTGACGGTGTTGCAAGTATTAGTAAGCACGATGAGAATAACGTTCGAAAATAGCCTCAGCACTTAAAATAGCAGTCGGGGTGTGTGCCTGCAACTGATGCAGCCGGTAAGCCTCGTCACTGACTTTGCCTAATGCCCAGGATTACCAGATATCCCTTTGATGTCGGCAAGAAGCAACATACGCAGTGACATCGACATATTGTGTGTTTGTGCCGGGAACCTTGCTCACCGCGTGACAAGAATCCCTCAAAAATATACAGTATAAGCATCTCGAGTGGCTTAAAAAAGAACAGAGTGAAAAACTGCTCACGGGTGCGCAGTAGCCGGCTCTGACAGCCCATGACATCAGTTCTTGAAACTTGTATTGGAAGAATATTTTCGTTAGCACTGAAGATTGCTATCTAGTATCGGGTGGTCGGAAAGACTGACGACAAAACATTAGTATGGATGTGATGGAGAAGACTGGATTGACTTACAGAGTGACTAAGCAAAATCTCGTCAAATGAATGATGATCACAGGTGTAACGTATTCATTCAATAGAGGAAATGTATCGCAGTTGTTATTCGCAGCGAGTGACAGCACGTTCAATCCTACGACAAAGGAGATACATTACAGATCGACATTGATAGCTCCACGTTGGGCGGCTCCGATACTGCATAACTTATTACGGTAGATGCTGCCTCGATAACATTGTACGATAATCGCAGTTATCACCGGTGCTCTTTCCTGGCCGAGTAACAGTAGCGCCCATGGGTCTCACCTTGGGCCCCGTGACGTCAAAAGAACAACGTATAGTTACAGTAACCTAGCATCTCAAGCAAATCAAGCTTGATCTTCTGGATGGCGTGGCTACTCGTGGCTAACACTCTTCGCATAAAGGAGCGGGCCAATGTGCGCCAATCTGGTGTGCAGTTGAAATTCTTTCGATGTCCAAACTTCTGCGTGATTATCGGACGTTGAAATTTATCTTAGGTATGGAAAGGAATGTTTACCCAACAAACGCCGTGGAAGAATCAATAGTCTCAAAATGGAAGTCTTCAAAGCAACATTAATTTTGACGAGATTATTGGATTGCGGGCCCACGAAGGAGCTTTCAAGACGTGCGTGTATAGTCTCATGAGGTGGCCCACCTGATATACCAGGGATTCGTCCGCGACCTTCCGGCTGGGTCGATTCAGCGAGATATCGCGATATGTGGGTGGTTGCTGGACTTCCGTGGCTTTAACATACTCGAGCGCTTTATGACACCCTGGCCGAAGGAGACCGACCCAACTGCCGATGGCATATTCTTCGAAGCAAGGAGATAATCTCTAGAATTGTTGACTATCTTAAAAAGCTGTCAACAAAATCAGAAAAAGAATCGTAAATCTCATCCGGAGGAACAACCCCAGCTCGTGTCTCGTCGCCTGTGCGATACTTTCCAGTTCTCACTACAAAGTTGAAAGAAGCCCATTAGAGAGCGGGATCATGATCAGTCAAGCAGATCAACAATAATGAACAGGTCAGTATGGCAGATTGGACTCCATCTGCTTCAGTCACCAGAGAGTCTGCCTTCCTGCTGAGCATTTGTAAATATAAAGAGGCCAGGAACATAGTGGAAAAATCTCGAGAGTCAAAATCAAATAAGTACTCACCGAGAACTCGCCACAAGCCCAGTTCAAGGGCGCCTCCGCCAAGATCTGCTTCCACGTCGTCGCCAATCACGGCGATCTTGCCCCTATGGGATGAGTGACTTTCCCCGTCGTTAATAGGTTTTATTTTGCCGTACTGGTCAGGATCGTCTGACGGCTCCGCTAGTTTGAAATCGTCTATAACCATCTTAAAGAAAGCCTTGCTGGGTTTTCCAACTACATGCGCTGAAACACCTGTCGCAGTTTCCAGAGCTGCAACGAAAGGACCAGGGCCTAACGATAAGCCGTCTTCAGTTTGGATGTACTTTGCCTTGTGCGTTGCGATTAACGGAATCGCTCCAGACCGGTCAGGATTGAAGGTGGCCGATTTTTGTTCTCCTTTCAAGACACGGAATGCTGCGTTGAGATGATCATAATCGAAACACGAGGGTGCAAGGCCGATAACGACTGAGTCGTAGTGGGCGTTGCTTATTCCACATGCCAGTCTAGAATCTCCCTTATCTTGAGGCAACTGGGCTAATACTTCTTCTCGAGCAGATTCGGACAAAAGTAACAAAGGCCTGGATAACATAATGAGATCCGAGGTCAACAGTTCTACATACAAAATGAAAAAAATGTGTTCACTCACTTCTTTAGATGCATGCTTTTCACAATCTGTGCTGCTGCTGCGATGCTTGTCCACAACAGCTGCTGAGGCGTGGCTTCGCGATCACTAGGTCTGGCGTCTCCTTTTGGGGTCCTGGGAGAGACCTCAAAGCCCATGTCTTCCAGGCGTCTCAAGAGTGACGCGGAAGACTCCTTGCTCGTATTACTACAGAGTCTAAATGGTGTGGAAGATTCTCTTAGTCTATGAAAAGAATTGACCGCGTTCAATGTTGGGGTCGTCCCTACGTGAAGAGTTCCCGAGATGTCGATTAATAAAGCCGTAATATGCGGTCGTCCTCCGAAATAGGGTTTCGACATAGTGTGAATTATTATCCGCTTTCCCGTAGGTTATACCAAAGAAGTAAAAACGCAGCTTGAAAAGAAAGCAGCCGATGTCCAAAATCGATCAGTTGGTCTGAGAGCAAAATGGGGACATAAATTGATCAATCGATCATTCCTATGACAGGCGGAGCTCGAATTATTTCATTGCCAAACGTCATTGGTACGGCTTCCTTCTTCGCAAACGACAATGTACGTCGAGCTCGCCCTTTAAGTTCATATCCTGCACAAACACTGCTTGAATTTTGCGTCAAAGTAATATTTCCCCATAAACTCACCATAGTATATCACAGTGGGATTAGATTTCAGTCACTGATGCATTTCAGAGAAATAAAATGCTAATTATGAGACACAAGAAAACATCGCGTCTGCCAAACTGTGATTGAAATGGGACGGTAAATCGGACTCAAGTTAAGTATATTAGAGGAAGATGTCGTGTGACGCGGAGAAAACTTACAGCGCCTGTTGTAATTGCCTCCAAAGACATTCGTGGCAGAATCTTCGTTGCAACTGCATAACAGCTCCTGCTTGTTTTCAATGCCCAATCGCAAATCAAATCACAAATCACAACCATAACCATAATCATATTCTTCTATTCCCCATCGTTTTGAGTATGTGCTTACCCAGGTGCTCGAACGTATGTAACGGAGAAAGAAATAAAAGAAAACAAGAAATTGCCAATCTCTGATGTATAATAACAAATAAACTTGAACTTGAACTTGACATAATGGCTTACAGCACAGCCTGCTTGCTATCTTGATCGATATGAAACCTAAGGGTTCAGTCAGAGTCTTAATAAGGTCTTAATAACAAGCCTTGATTGAGGCTTTATCTAAGTCCTAAGTCTTCAGGGAAAAAAATCGGGGGTTAATAACCCCTTAGAATAGAACACTGCTGTATAAACGTTCTCAATGAAACACAGTAAAATACTTGCAGGAAGATCAAGAGATCCTAAATATTTTTGGCAGGTTACTCTTTGGACCTCATCATTCAATCAGTATTGATATGAAGCTCTTAGAGTCTTGGATTCTGCAATTGGTTATTACAGTAATATCTCTCTACTTTCTTGTTTTATCAAAAGAAGAACATTGATGTTGAAAACATACATTAATGTGTACATGATTTGGGAAATGTACTTGTCAACGGTTATCGGGAGGACTCAAAAGTATTCTGCTGAATGACGATGGAGCATTTGGAAGTCCTCGCTCGCGGGTACGACTCCTCGTGAGGCGAAGCCATCACGTGTACAGGTGCAATAGCATCACTTAAAATCCCACCCACCCATCACCGAAATATCGTCTATTTAGCAAGTAATACATATTGTAACTTAGACAGGTAGAGTAGAATCTTTAGAAGTGCAGAAGGGGGTCACCCTTCAACCCTCCCGTCGGTTTTTCTACGCCCTGGAGATGAGCCGGCACCTCCGCCGCCGACCTCTCCACCCCCACATACCTTCTTATCCTTATCCATTCTAGGTACTTAGTAGGCTTGACGCACAGTTCTCAAGACTCAAGTAATAATGATAAGATCCCGTGAGTTTTTGCCTTTCTAGAAAGGATTTGTAATATTCTTTCATGTGTGTGCGATGTCCATGACTCATATGATAACCCGATAATGAAATGTGTCTTGGCAGGCCGCAGAATTCCGGGGCCGCCTCAAGAACGAAGATATAAATGCAACAGCAAAAGGATTGAGAAGCCCCAAACCCTTGTCCTCAAAGCTCATCGCTTATCATTCTACACTTCACAATATAGCCAAATGGCAGCTCAGCTTGTATGGTTGATTACTGGGACTTCGTATGAATTTCTTGAACTGCTGCTAGGCTGCTGGTTTTCTAATTCAAATATCGCAGATCAGGAATTGGCCGTGATCTTGCCCTTGAAGCACTGAAACGCGGTGAAAAGGTCATCGCAACCGGTCGAGCACGATCACTTGCTAAGCTCGACGATCTCAGAGCCAAAGGAGCGGATATTCTCGAGCTAGATGTTACATCGTCTCTCGAGACCCTTGAAGAGGTGGCACGAAAAGCGGTCGCTATTCATGGAAGAATCGACGTTCTCGTCAACAATGCCGGTAAGAAACACAGTAAGGCGGAAGCAATTATGGCTGTGCTAATATCCCACCTCACAGGATACATCCTCGTTGGCGCTCTCGAGGAAAATACGTAAGACAGACCCTTTCTAAATCGTGCCTGTCACTTTTGTCCTGACATGGATACTTAGACCAAAAGAAACGTACGACCAGTTCAAGTGAGTTTAACTGCGTAATGCTGTGGCGAAGATTCCGGCTCATCGTTACACAGTACCAACGTGTTTGGAGCGCTCAATGTCAGCCGAGCATTCTTACCTTACATGAGGGAGAAAAGAGCTGGAACCATCTTGTTCATAGGATCGCTTGGAGGCTGGAAGTAAGTGCCTGTGAAAGGAACATAAGTTAAAGAGCTAACATCATTGCCCAGATCGGCTCCATACACGGGTCTGTACGTGGCCACCAAGTGGGCCCTTCGAGGTATACTTTTCTGCATTGAGTACCGTATTGTATTATAACATCTCTGACTCCCGGACAGGATTAGCGGAGACTCTTCACGATGAAATATCGCCACTTGGTTTGAGAAGTATCTGTGTTGATTTTGGGTACTTCCGCACTTCATTCCTACAGGCCGATCAGCGTGCCCCGAAGGTCGCTAGAATAGCGGATTACAAAGTGATCGGGGAATCGGCGGAGGCTGCCTTGCAGGGTGAGCTACACACACTTATGTTTAATATGTCCAATCCAAATATTGATTACCTTCACCACTATAGCCTACAATGGTAAACAGCCAGGTGATCCTCTCAAAGGAGTCAATGTCCTTTTAGACCTCGTCAGAGGTGAAGGTCAGGCTGCAGGAAAACCCTTCCCCGTGGACTCTCGCTAGGAACAGATTCCTACACCGTGGCCAAGACTGCATCGTTGAATGCGTTAGAACGCTTAGAGCAATGGAAGGATGTTTCGTTTAGTACCGACATCGAAAATTAGCTGCAATAATCACGACAGGACATCATCTCTCATTGTATAGCACTAAAAATGACAATATTCGTCGTATCTTATTCAAAGAGACCGTATCGCGCCATCACGACAGAACCGACTTTCAAGTTAAGAAGGGAGTGAAATATCATTAAACAAAACTTACCTTTGAGAGCATGTTGATACGTGGAATGGTCATCCGTGCGACATGCCTCAGGCTGTTATAATATACAAGCCGGAAGGTGCTTGATACCCAAGGTCGTCCTTTCAAGATTCCATAGAATCTACGCGAATTACCGATCTGCTATCATAGTTCGTAGCCTACTGTACTGTCAAAGACGTTGTTGCGAACGTCTGGTCGCTAGTTCCCACTTTTATGTTAAATGCTCCAGGCTCTACCACCCAGGTGTTCCCCAAAGTCCAAACGGCCAATTGGGAGGACAGAACTTTAATCGACACTGTGACCGACTTTCCCGCCCTGTAGCATTTGCAATAAGGACATGACGTGTTAGTTTATAGTCGAGTCTTGACTTACGGGATGTCCACTTTCTGGAATCCAATCAACTCTTGATTCGGAGTGACCACTGAACTGACCACGTCGGTCATATAAACCTGTTTGGAGAAATCATTTAGTTGATATTGCTCGGCATGGTTAGAACACCGTGCATTGACCTGAACGACTTCTTTACCATCTACCGCTCCGGTATTCTTAACCGTGACGGTGACCGTAAAGTCTTGCGTCGGACTTATTTTCGACGGCGATACTTGCAAATTTGTACTGGTAAAAAGAGTCAGCAAGAATCGGGCATTCTGTGTCTTCTGGAACTTACTAATTGAACGTAGTGTAACTTAGACCGTGCCCAAAGCTCCAAAGTGGAACAGGGCTATTGAGGACGTACTGTTCAACAACATCCAGAAAATAAGATACTCGCCAAGCTGCAGAACATCATTTGATTTGGCTAACCTGATGTCCGAATTTTAGCTGCCCGTTGTCGAGAGTCTGGCCGGCATCAATAGGTCTGCTTCCTTTCAAGTAATTGTAGAAAATTGGGGTAGTCCCAACATCGCGCGGGAACGATACAGGGAGTTTACCTAACCAAGGGCGGGATCAGTCAAAGAATCAAACTTAGAAGATACACAACGAATAATCACCGGATGGATTTACAGCGCCAAAGATCACCTCGGCAATTGCAAGACCTAGCAAGAAGGTTATCAATCGATCTTCACCTAGAAGCTAGAAGCTAGAAATAAGCTCGGATATTATATTTACCTCCCAGTTCACCGGGGTAGAACTGCTGCACAACGGCGTCGGCATCTAAAATATGTTATAGTTAGAGGTCAGATGAATAAAAGGTATCTCGAAGCTATTAAGTTTGTGCTCACTTTCTTGAATCCAGGGTTCAGCAACTGGTTTTCCGCTAACGAAGACCACGATTGTTGGTTTTCCTGTGGCTTTCACCGCTTGGACTAGTTTAAGCTGAGCTCCAACGAGGCCAAGGTCAGCCAGATCGACATGCTCCCCAGTAGTCGCGTTAGTCCCTGGTGTCCACAACAATGTCTGGTCTAGAGACCACGTCCCAACCTAGAAAGGCATAAATTTAATGAAAGCCAGTGTGTGACGAGTAACGCGTATTGCACACCATAACGACAGCAACGTCAGAGGACTGCGCCGCTTGAACTGCAGCAGGGATACCCGACTCATCATTCGACCAAAGTTCGCAACCTTGAGCAAAGTTGATCTTTGTAGAACTCGAAGTATTTGCAATGAACTGCTTGAATCCGTCGAGCGGTGATATACCAGCTAAAGATGCGTTGAAGAAGACGTAATCACCGAACTGCCCAAGAAAGTGTCAGAAAATCAATCGGTTCTGCTCTGCACAAATAAAAAAGCCAATTACGAACCGTGACCCGATCAGCCTGCGGCCCTAGCAATGCGATAGAGCCGATATTCTTTTGAGAGGAAGAGTATTCTTCCTATTCTCGAGAAGAACTATACTTTCTGTATCTGCCTGATGAAGGACGGTCCTTGAAGCAGGAGTTCGAATTAAAGACTGATAATCCTCATACGGATAGGGATCTTGAGGGTGTCGCCTTTGAGATAATTTAGAACGATGAAGGAGAAAGAAACTGACCTTCGAAGAGGCCCAGTGCGAATTTTGCACTCAACATTCCTTTTACAGTGGCATCAAGGTATTTGACGTCCACAGTGCCAGCCTTTATTTGGTCTTTCGCATTGTTGTCAGTCGTTTTTGGCTAACTACTGCAGACGAGTTAAACATTACTCACCGGGAAGCGTAAGGTATGTGTACGTCCCTAGAACCAACAAATCAGTGGGGATGTGATGCTAGAGAGCTTGTTTACTTGCCGCCTCCCATCTCTCCGCTGATGCCGTTCTCCAAAGCGGTCTTCGCGGCACACTCCCTTGTGTCACAGGTGCCATGGAGAGTCATCAACAGATCCACAGATCCAGCATCAGTAGTTACCCAATACTTGTAACCCCATTCATTGCGAAGCTGGGATGAATTCAATGTTAGGAAAAAACGAGTACATTGAACAGAGATAAAACGAACGATATCAGTCAATAGATCTATAATCCAATGTCAGTTATTTGACCGTTTCCGATGCCAAAGTTTACGGGGAAAAGATAACTTACGAGAATTCGCTATCGCTGGGATTCCGTCGTAGCTAGAGTAAGCAGTCATGATGGAAAGACTGTCAAGACACGCGCGATTGAAGGGTTTCAAGAAGTTGGTCCTTAGTTCCCGTTCACCGCCTGAAACCTGAGCGAGATTCCTGTGAAAGGTGAACACGAAGAAGGGGCTGTCAGGCGCTATTTTAAAACTCACAGACCACCCTGTGGACTTCCAAAGGCGGCAAAATGCTTGCAGGTGGACGCAACACGCGCTATGGCGTTGCTACTTGCGTTTCGCCGTCTTCCTGACTGAAGTCCAGTAATAAACGCGTGACCTATTTCTCCGGTCAAGAAGGGGTCCTCCCCAAAGTTCTCCTCAACACGTCCCCAACGAAGCTCCCGGGATAGATCTAGGACCGGCGCGAACATGTGGTTGATTCCTAGACCTTCAGCTTCAGAGGCGGTGATGTTGGACACTTGGGTAACCAGAGTAGGATCGAAGGATGCAGCGAGACCAATTGGCGATGGGAATATTGTCCCCTTGTTTGTAAAACCGTGAAGACCTCGATGAATATCACTGGATCAGGACCTCGCTAGCTTGTCCAACTCAACAGCAAGCTTACCTTCAGACTGAATGAGTGCAGGAATTCCAAGGGTAGTGTTCTCCATTAGGTATTTTTGCCCAACAGTGACGCCGAAAACAAATTTATCATACGGAACAAGATAGCCGCCCCAGATGCTGCCTCCTTTTAATCGCATCATTTCTTCCTGTATATCTAGTTGCTATCGAGCTATGCAGGAGGTTTAAACGAGGCGTGACCTACCAATCCGGTCTGATTAAACGTCTTTGTGTCATCCAAGGGATCAGACAAGTCCATCCACCCATTCAAATCTCCTTGAATACTACGGGCAAAGATTTAGTGGGCACTCGAAAATGAATGGAACACCCCATACATCTGAGCAACCTTTTCTTCGACGGTCATGCGGGGGAGCAGGTCATTAACACGCGCTTCAATTGAGGCCTTAGGGTTTTTGTACGTCGGTACCGATCCATCAATATTGGCTGCCCTAGATTCCAAAGAAAAATGCAGCCCATCTCGTACGCCGAACGTATTGTCTGCCAGAACGTGAATGCAAGAAACGAGTGCTAGAAGCACAGAAAATGGTTTAGAACCGCCCATCGATAGAGTCAAAAAGAAGCGATGAGGCCTTCAAAATTCAGAGAAGTAGATTTTGTCGACATTACATCGTCTTATATGCGATTTCATGTTGGCGCGAGAAGAGAAGGCAGTCATAGATGCACGTCAGCCTTCGCATTCTCATAGTCGTTGTCCCGCTGGCGCACCAAATAAAGCGGCTGGATAGGAACAGGTGATCCTTGTTTCGCGAGGCTCGCTCTGTGGCCCATAGAGGGCGGCCCGTTCGACCAACATTCAACAGTGATTCGTCCCGACAATTCTCCTTGGCCCACTCTTCGCGTCCAATTACGGTGAGCAGATATAGAGAAGCAGGCATGGTGGAATAAGTAGAGAAAGTTGTTTTGAGACGAAGTTGGGAACCAAGTGTTGACCAAGTTGGAATCAAGCTGGCTGATCATTACGTAAGAAAGTGCCCGATAAGATAAGATTGTTCTCATTTGTGTCCGCATGATCATGATCAAAGAGAATTCGGGGCGTTTGTGCGATTGCGAACGACCACAGGCGAACTGAATGCATTGAACAAACAGGATCTCTCCGGGTTGTGTCGATAGGTACGGATGGCTACGGACAGCGACGGACTGTGTACTTCCATTAAACGTTTCACGCGCATATAGAGATGAGTAAGCTCAGTCCTCGTGATCTACTTGTGGTTTGTCATTTTGACAAAGAAGGGGTCAAGTCGGGTGTATAGATTTGTACCATAACGGTTTCACATTGAAACTGAACTAGCACAGTAGCTCTTGGCTTCCGACAGTGGAAGAAAATCAGCATGTCAGCTATTTATTGTATCTTTCTGCTAGTCCATTGACATACACAAGTGATCAGATCGATCAATAGCAACTCTCACTCCCAGTCATGTTCAATCATTTCAGAGGCTTTCAACGCCAAGCCTTTGATGATCACCAGAATTTTCGCTTCTGTGTATATTTTTTTCTCACTGATTCATTTAAATAACTTCTCGGGACAAGCTTGACAGGGTGCGTACAGGCCCCCAAGACCGTTGGTGTTTTGTTTCTATTCGACAAAAGTATGAGCAAGAGGAATAATTTACTCCTATCAATCACAAATAAGATACCATTGTTTCGAACGCCTTAACATTGACGATAGAAAATATATAGAATTATTTGTGAACGACTGCATAACAATTTCGCCTACATACGATTGTGGACAAATATAGACGTCATCAGGACGCGTTCGCATTGATCCTGGACGTGGGAATAAAAAATTATCTGCAATTCGCCGTGGTCGATATGATCCAGCCAATGTGGTGGCGGTAATTTTGAAAGATCAGACTTACCGGGTCCTCCGATGACTATTATGTTAAGCTCGGTTGAGCTCGGTTCGCTCTGGGGACATCTGGGGACATTCTAGAACATTATCTCTGAAGGCGTAGTAGGCTCAGGTTCGTGATAGTTTTCGTATTTAAGGACATGGCAAATCAACTTGTTTCACAGACATCTCTCTCCTACAACATTCCCAGTACCTAGCAATCAATTTTGATACTAGCCCAAGATGCAGCATATCACCGAAGAATCCCTCAATGATCTCCCCACTCGCATCCAATATCTACGCGACTTCATTGAGTTCACACCTGAAGATGCCGCCGCCCTACACGCCGCCGCACCGGTCATCGGACCACTCGTTCCAGCCGTTGTCGACACTGTGTACATAAAACTTCTTTCATTCGACATCACTGCCAAGTCCTTCGTACCCCGGCAAACGGGCTACGAAGGCGCCACCCCTAACACAAGCTTCTGACCTTGCGCTGGACCACCCGCAGATCAAGTTTAGAAAAGACTTTTTGGCGGGATATTTGGTTAAGCTGGTGACGTTGGACTACTCAAAGCAGTCGAGCTGGGAGTACCTGAATAAAGTCGGGTTGATGCATACTGGGCAAGCAGGATTCGTACATCGGTATATTTCGCTTTTCTCGTCATATCCCTCGCAAATCACTGACTCTGTTCTTCCGTCTACGCTTTAGCAAAACGAAGCCTCCTCTGAGAGTCGAATATATACACTGCAGTATTCTCCTCGGATACGTACAAGACATTATCATCAATGCAGTTATCACTCATCCCGACCTCGACATTACCACAAAGAATGCCGTTATGAGGGCGGTGAATAAAGTAAGCCCGTAAATTTCTTCCCCTTTGCAGCGTTAGCTAATCTGAATTTAAAATCTACAGGTAATCTGGATCCAAAACGACCTCTTTGCACGACACTACATTGCGGAGACTGAGGCTCTTGCATCCGCGCCCTAAGGCTTCGTAACATTTTGAGTTCGATGTCCAAATGTAATATTTAGTTGCGCCGTCTAAGTTTGCTGTGCAATTTATTTCCCTCTGCTCTCCCTAACATTTCAATCTTCCTTTCTTTAATCCGTGGTTGAGGATGCCGCTGTATGGGAGGATCGTTGATCATTGAACGTTGGTCATAACATTGATCGAGAATTCCAATGGCTTGGCTCAGCCGCAATACCATCTATCACCCCGGCACGAGTAAAATCAAGTAAAATCGTGCCGGCCTTATCATACAAGTGCATGGAGGACCCCTGACATATGGCCAAAATGTCGTTGGCAAATACGGACAAAAATTTGAGATTTTTGGAAAATGATGTCGTAGAATCCGGACAAAATAGCTCGAAAATCGAAAAGGACGTCTTAAATTATCGGACAAGAGGCCCAAATTTTTGAAATGTTGTCATCGAAATACGGACAAATGGTAGAGTGGTTTGAAGCTTGCGCATCCTTATGATGAAAGTATGGGTTCAACGTTCAATCCTGATGTAACGTATATTTGTTTGTTTTCCAATGTCGAGAAGGTACCACATATGTATCGGAACACTCGTAAAAATTTTACAATACTGCATTGCCTTATAGGCGTCGGCGAAGCGAAAAATCGACCTAACGTAGAAAAAATGGCCTTTTTCGGAGGCCGTTGCCAAAATCCGGACAAAAAGTTGAAAACGAAAAAGGACGTTGCAAATCCGGACAGATTTGGACCATGCTGTCCGGACAAAAATTTTGAGATTTCGGGTTTTTGCCAACGACATTTTGGCCATATGTCAGGGGTCCTGTGCATGGTCACAGGTTCAAATCACAAAGCGAGAGGAGGTTTTAGTGGATATTGGCCATAAGGTCAAGTCCCAGAGTACTTATTAATCCTTGACTGGCTCTCAACTTGTCTGCTTAAATGGTACACCGCGCGGAACATAGTCTCCCCAGACTATAAATGAACACACGGGTTGCCGGCGGGCCGATGCGGTAAGTTAATTACGTTTGGTACCAACATCAGTTCCAAATATCGTACATGGTGGCCAACGGCGGGTTAGGTTTTAAGAGATCTCATCATCCAGAGACCATGCATAAACGCAATCCATACCGTATTCCTCCTGACTTTGCAGTATTATGCGATTCTTATGAGAAACTCAAACCATAGTACGCAAAGAACCTATGATGTGCGGAAAACACCCATCGAAAGCTAACTGCAATTGCTTTTGCAAATTCTGACAGCATCATATCTGATCCAGCTAGTAGCCGGACAACTATCGATTTCAAAGATGAGGAGGCGCAGAGGTATGTCAAGTTGTATTTGCTTAAAATGCTGCGTCTATGTTCAATGTTAAGCGCTTAGTGGTAGCACAGACGATTGACAGAAGCCATTATGCATCGCGACTTCGGTGTCACGCTGCACATCCCATTGACGCGACTATGCCCACCTGTACGTGAGCTATCACAAATCCATGCTGCAGGTCAATGTTTGAATATAAATGAAGGTTCCCAATAGGTGCCTGTCTACCCAGAATAACGACGTTGAAATCGCGTTGCTGATCCAGACAAATCCTTAGGCTTAATTACGCGTTATGGATACAAGACATCGTCCGGGCACACGAAGTCGCACTCGGATCCCAGTTACGTACACGGCATGTACGCGGTATAGATATGTACGTCTTGTGCATTTGCATACCGAACATTCATCATTAAAGTTGAACGTACACCCTCCGAAGCGGGACAGGATCGACCGCGATCTATCCTTTTCTTCTATGCAAGCTGGAACCGACCTGGGTAATGGTTGCTACAGGTGAACTGATAGATTCATCACCAAAATGCTCATTCTCAACTCAAATATATCTGGCAAACAGAACTTGATGATGAATCCTACGCCTCCGCTCAACATAATGTGTCACAAAATAATATGCAATCCCGTATTCATATCGAGAAAGCGTCTCCAGATGGCTTGATCCTCTTCCCTTTGGAATGCAATCATGATGGTTTTACATTCACGATGTGCAATCCACCTTTTATGGGAGCGCTGATGAGGTTGCACAATCTGCTCAAGAGAAAGAGCTTCCCCCAAACGCGGTCTGCTCTGGGGCTGAAGTCGAAATGATATACCCTGACGGCGGAGAGGGAGGGTTCGTTGGGAAGATGGTGGAAGAGAGCGAACGTTTTCAAACTCGGTGCAAGTGAGTGCATGCATCGGGGTCTATTATCGCCATTTTATTCAGTTTTGTTAGATGGTATACTTCTATGCTGGGCAAGATGTCGTCGGTGGTGACCATCGTAGATATTCTACGCCAGCGTTCAGTAAGCACTTGTCCCTGTTCTTGCCACATATCACTAATAAGTCTTTTACACGTAGATATCGAACTATGCGATCACCGAATTTGTCCAAGGACAAACGCGTCGCTGGGCAATAGCCTGGTCGTTCACGGATACTCGGCTACCAGATGTACGTTCCGCTCTATCTCAGACACCAGTCAGTAATAAAGTTATGAAGTCACTCGCCCGAATCCCATCAATATTGCCCAAACACGCGTTATATTCCTGCATGCCTCCCAGAAACACGCACATTCAAGCTTTTCCTGGGTATACGATACAAAGTGTGCATGCCAAGCTTGGGAATACACTTCGAGGTGTCGATGGTATTTCGTGCACCGAAATCAACTCGATGGGTACGAATTCGAATCCATTCCTGGTCGAAGCCCAAGAGAACACATGGTCGAGGAGCGCTCGGCGCAGTCGGGCGAACAATAATAGCAGAAAACCTTCATCGTCGTTGGAGGAGGGCATGACGACCACAGCATCGGACCCTGCATTGACCTGCAGCTGTCAAGTAAACATCGATACAGGCCTGTCAGAGGAAGACGATGGGGAACCACTGTGTGCAATTGAGATTCAGTGGATATACGGGAAAGACAGGGCCCTATTCGAGAGCTTTGCGGGGCATGTTGGTAGGAAGGTCGGATCTTCTTTGCGAACTGAAGGCAAAGGTATAGTTGGATTCTGAAGCGGGTTTCTATGGCCTACAAATATAACGCCTTCTATATTCTTCCGTCCATTTCAATGCACACTGCATATAGCCTTCCTACAGTCTCACTAGCTAGCCAGGCGCAGCTTCTTCATACGCAGCCAAAGTTACTAAGGTGAAGGTATAGTTGGATTCTGAAGCGGGTTTCTATGGCCTACAAGTATGACGCCGTCTACACCGCATTATGTTATTCCTCTCTATTTCAATGCACACTGCACTGCAAGCGCATAGCCTCTCTTACAGTCTCACTAACTAGCCAGGCGCAGCTTTCTTCCTGCGCAGCCAAAGTTACTAGGGTGATGGCTACTTTTGTGATAGGTAAAATGCCGGTTATCAAGGCATTGCTCTAGCTCAGGAATCAGAATGTCGTCGACATACTATCTGGTCAGCATTCGTTCGACGACCAGGGCCGAAACAAGGATCTCGTCCATGATCTGATGACCAAGTGGGTAAACTGTGAGTGTCGCGTCCGGATGTGGAGGGGACCTATCTGGTGGTGGGGGATGAGGACAGCTATTTTGATACTTTGAGGCGCAGATGATGATGGCTGGGATGTCTGGTTCGATAGGGGCAAATAGCACTTCAATTCCATAGAAATGCAGAGGTTTAATAATGCATTAGAAACAGTAGCGTGATCACTCACGATGCATAGCGGTGATCCGTCTTCGAGGATCTCGCGACAGTCCCAGTGCAGTCGGTGTGCGAGAATCCAGTTGAAATGTTTCTGTAGTAATGTAAATAGTCATAACCATTTGACGGTAGACACAAACTTACAGGAGACGAGTTTACGCTATAGAGAACATTCGTGAGCCGCGTAGCCGTGTCTCCCATCCTTAGCACAGCCCGCTTGTTATTCAGTGAAATCCTAATCTCTCGCCATGTAAGTAACCGCAGTCGAAGGTATAGCGCAGAATCTTGCTCACGCAAACTCTGCGACGTGATTTTCGGCAGGGTTTACACCGCACCGTATGATCTTCGTCACATACGAGACAGGAAGGAAAGGATTTAAATCGAGCTCGACGCAGATGCGATAGAGAGGTGTCTGATTCGCGGCGTCCGAAGGTGGCATAAGGTACATCGAGTCCTGGAACCATCCCGTGAAGGTGTATATTGTAGGGTTCTCGGATTGGTTCCTTCTTCTGTAACATCGTCGGAGCCGCATGATCCAAATATCAGATATCATTAAGATGAAGGCGAGCTGAAAGACGAACCCTGGCATTGTATGTTGCCCAACCTTCACAACTGCTTCATAGCTACATTGTAATGATAATGTGACATCATGAGCACGCTGGTCGTGTGCTCGAAGGGGAGAGTTGAGTACTTCGGTGGTAAAGGTTCAGCGGACTTTTCCTTCGAGTCTGTAGGAGACGTGAGTCGATGTTGGCCTCGATGTTATGATTGTGAAGACGTACCTATAATCATGGTTGTATGACCGTTTTAATCAAGGAATACTTCCGCAATTTAAAGGTGCCGGTCCCCGAAATATTGACACCTGTTTGCGGAGCAAACATTCCGGCTTGGAACGGCTCGGGCTTGAAACGTTCGACGAGCTTCAGGAAACAGTCTACTGCACGCTCTTTGGCCATCCCTTTTACCTTCCTGGCTTCATATACCCCTTGAAACAATTTTGACACACATGAAACTAACTAGCATCACTTATGATGCACGCATTAACTCTCATATTCGCGACATATAAGTATAACCTCTTATAATCGCGACAATCTGAAATGCATCCTCGTGGATTCCGACATGTGGAATAGGTTCGTTAATCCGTATCTACTTGGTCTTGTACCTTCTTTCGACTCGCCAGTTGACAGCGCAAATGCCTTGGAGGGAAAGCTTTGGTCAGGCCTGCGTAAGTACCTCCACATGTCCGTGGATCGTCCTGGATGCTTAATATAAAGGCTAATCGTCTCAAGGAAGCAATCGAAGATCTTCTCGCATTCATTCGTCGTCCGTTGTCTAACCCAACACACCCCTAACAGCGGCTGATCCCTTCCCATTTTGACTCTTTTGCTGCTGGTTCTGCCTCTTGGTCTTCTTTCTTCTCTTCCCTTATTAATGCTAGTCAGTGGAAATAAAGAGCCGCCCAGCTCTCTATCCCTCTTGAGCACCAACTTCGAGGACGTTGCACTCCTTTCACCAAACAGTATGGGGTTTCTCCGCTCGTATGCTCCATCTTCCATCCAACCCCTCGATACGTTCGTCTGAAAATATTCCACTTTAGACATATACCCCTATCTTTCGAAACTGCATCGGGGTCGAGTTACAAGGTCTTGTTTTCTCATGGAAGATCTTACGGGCTGGGATACCGTATTGTAATTTTGCTCGTTTCTTTTGTTTTGGGATTACTCTGTGCTGCGTCCCTTTGGTTCGGCCTGCTTTTCGATTCAGTGGGTGGGGCAAAGATTCTTCGCTATTGGATCTACAGTCTGTTGCTAGTGCATCACACTGGAATAAGTTCTATGATGGCGGAGCCAGAGACGGAGGTGATATCCTGGTACGGGCTGAAAGGGGGAACACTGCCTGCGGTACGCTACCAGGGAGTACACAGCTAAACTTACAGGAGGACCTTCTGTGGATACCGTGGGCCAGGGTGACATGATGAAGCTATGTAGAGATACACCGACTGTGATACACGGCCAGACGTTGTTCACAGACTTTTGTCAAGATTTGGTGAGCTAGATCAAGTTCGATCATTTCAGAGTACCTACTTTGACAGGGATTTGGGCGTGGAGTGTGGGGATTCTGGGTCGTGGACTTTGAGGAGAGCGATTGCGAAACGAAGTGGGGAGATTTCGTTGATCTTGTGCGTTACCTTACCACTTTCATCTTGCGTGCTAATCAACCTCCAGGGATGTACATATCTGAATGGGGGTCGAGAAGAACATTTCCGAGTTCGTCTTTCAGTTTCCTTGTCCACCCTCTGCGTCATATATCATGGTTTCATTGACCATTCCCGCCCTCTCAGCGTGTCAAATCCCAGCTGGAGAATCTACCAACGGGCTCGAGCTGGCAAATCATGTGTGCTACTACGCCTGCAGATATAGATGGACATCACTTTGGTGGTCCGGATAGATGCCATAGCTCGGTAATGTTTGATTTTTACATTTTCTTTTCTTGTACTGCCTCGTAGAGGCAGATAATTCTAATATGGGCACCTTTACAGCCAGCATGGGGAACGTACGGGGTGTGGGATTTGACAGATGGTTCTTGTGGTGTCAATCTATCCAACATGCAACGCGATGATTGAGTGGATTATTTGATTCCATTTGAGTGGGGATGATGGACTGTGCTGCTGAGAATTAGATAAATGATAGAGCGAGTAATATTATGAAGCTGTTGCAGCCCTCTTGGAAAACATTGATTCTAGCAACCTATGGCTTTCCGAACACATTTATGTCAATCAGGCGGATTCTGCTTATTGGAGAAATTTTAGCTTGCGAACACGCAGTTATCCTAGAACTACAATATTAGTTTAATAGCGTCATTGTCCTTGTCCTTGGCTGATACAGAACGGTTTATAAGAGATTGTTTTTAAAATGTTCACACAATCGAAGAGATGCACGGGGGCTAAAAATCATTTTTAACACTTCGAATGTATGATACGAGAAATTTCTATCCCAACAAAGATCTATGAGGTATACGTATCTGAATTGAACAGTCTTGTTCCGATATTTATCCAGTGCCCAGTGCCATGGCCAGTAGGTACCTGTGCGATAAGTTTTAGGAGGTAATCTAATCTATATTTAGATATTCTATTACGCCTTTCGGGTATTCCACATAATACACGATTAGAGACATGACAGTGATGGGTATTGTTAAATGTGATCCTTTTCTTGACCTAGTTAACAGTATTGATCTGTCTGTAGATGTCCATTGAAATGGCACTCTACGTGAATGATCATGTGGAGCCGTAGTAGGAATTGTCCCTTTTCGATGAGGTACATTCCGTTCAAGGGACTTGAATATCTACAGATTGACATCTACTGACCGGAAGCCTACTGTAACTGTACATTGAGTATCTACGAAAAAATTGTCTTTGTAAGACTCAAGCATGTCTCACGAGCGGCATCATAAGGGAATGTGGTTTATCGCCGCAACTTTTCATCATGGAAACAGTCTGACATTTGACACTTGACTCTACCGTGGCAGTCGCATATGAGGCAGCCCGCTCAGGACAGCGAATGGATGTTCCCAGAATAGTCGCCATATCAGTATACACAACAGCTCTTTGCTTCGTATATGCCCTTTCTTGTCTTCCCTCCTCGGTGAATCACTCTAGTAGGCTCGGGAGCTCTGAATTCTGCTTGACAGGTCTCGAAGACCTTTTCCTTTCCCGTCGTTTATCTCAGATCATTCCTTCCAGTTACTTCTCCTTGCACTTGCAGCTTTTCCAAAATGCAGACCATGATTTCGACTATCTCTCCCGGTGACTTTCAGGTGGTTTCAGATGAAAACCTAGGGGCCATGCAAATTGCCACATTCCTCAGCTTGATATTGTTTGGTGTATCACTAAGCCAAGGATACACGTACTTCCGGAGAAGTAGGAGCGATAGGACCTCCCTTAAACTCATGGTTCGTCGAAGCTTGCTCTGTTCTCCTATAAAATGATCTCAAATGAGCTTAAGGTCTCTCTACTTTTGTGCGACTGAGATTTCTGCTTTAGTCCATTTCCTGGCTCACCGTATCGCTTGTGATTAAGATTTCTGGAAACACTCCATTCCTTTACCGCCTCGATGGCTATTTATTACGATACCGTTACAAGATGGAAGACTGCGAAAGCCAATTCCTATCCTATTTCCGCTAGCGTTGTAGTGGAAATTCTCATCACCCTCATTGTTCAGGTACCAAAATCCCGTCAATTACCGGTTACGTCAACATATTAATATCCATTACTTTCTCCACAAAGTGCTTCTTCTCGTTGAGAATATACAGATTTTCGCAGAGGCTTCCCGTCAGCATTGCTTGCTTCATCTTCTCATTACTACGATTCATAGGCGGTACGGCCATATCGGTTGTGACTTTTCTTGACGTTCCTAGGGGGCCAACAAATGGAATTGGATTGGGAGTGCATTTCGACTGGCTCATCACTTCTGCCTTGACCTGTGGTGCCGTTGCGGATATTCTAATCGCGATATGCATGACATATTATCTTCGCAAATTTGCATCGCCCACCAATCTTTTCTCGTGAGCTATCATCATTTGTTGATTCCTACATGGTTCATACTGAGAGTTGGGATTGTAGAACGACAACAATTTTGAACCGCCTGATTCGGTTTTCACTGCGTATGTTCTTCGTCGAATCAAATAGATTTTTGAAATGACATCTGTGCCGTTCTAGAAACAGGACTGATCACCAGGTAGTACATGAATAATCTTTTTCTGATATTTTTCTTTTCTAATGAATATTGGGGCTTCAAATAGTATGACCTCTGTGGCAGTCATTACTTGTGTAAGCCGACTTCACATCCACCTGCTATGTCGCTTTTATTGACATAACTGTATTGATATAGTTTCAAGCAATGCCTAACAGTGAGAAGACTACTGGACACTGTAAATGTGTAGCTAAAGTAATACAAAGTGATTTGGTTCAGTCTTTATGTTCTCTTGGCTAAATGTGAGTTCTCCGAGCTGCTCTGCCTAAAGGGCTTCCTTTGACCCATCATTCAGTGTATTCCAACTCTCTCTTTGTATCGTAAGCGCGATACAGAATAGTCGCTGTGACACTAGGATCTAACACATACTTAACACCCTATCAGATTAAATGCACGCCCTCTTGGGCAACACGATAGTGACAGTGGTGACAAGGTCCCACAAAGTACTCTGGAGTTTACTCCTGGTTCCGGGCCTATTTCGGTATGCCGTGTGCCATGCGTGCTATTGAGTCTACTAAGATCAAGATCCGAACTTAGGTATCGTTCCAAGTCTCCCGCCCAGGTGACATGCACGAATGGTGCCCTCCTCTATTGTCGAAGGCAAGTATCAGGTCCAAATCATTGTTCGTACCCCTATCAAAACTAAATCAATCAATTGCACTAGCTGGAAGAGGTGTGATATGCCAATCTAGGTAAGACTCTGATAATTATTGAGCAATACAACTGACTTGTCAAGAGCCGATCAGTTGAGGACATCCGCGAGCCCTCCGCTCACAATCCTCGAAGGATGTTTTGGACTTGTCGTTGGGTTGTGCCGTGAATATTGACACGGAGCGGTACATAGTATCACTCCAATGGGAAGTTTACACAAAATATATTCTATTGGTGACCAGAATATTTGGAATTCGAGATGAGTTGTCTAATTTTCGGCAGACTTTCGGCATATATTCTGTGACTCGCATTAATATGAATATATTAGGACGGAGCTTCATCAGAAGTTTAGCAATTTACTTTTTGGGGTTGTGCAAGGGTAAAAAGTGAACAAAAAGTGAGTAATTGGCAATTAAAAAAGTCCAGGGTCTCGACTAGAAAAGCGAGATTTTGTGGGAAAATCATTTTACAAAATCTGATCGACTGTTGTGATTTCTGTCATTCGTAATACACCTTATATAGATTACTTTCTGACCTTTCCACTTTTTGACTTACTGCTTGACTATAATAAGCTCAAAACTGTCAAAAAGTGAACAATTAAAATCAAGGGGTGACACTAAAAAAACATGTGACGGTTAGTTAGTCCAGGCCAATAGGTCCTTAAAAAATAAAATTAGAGGGTATTTCTGGCCCAGCGAGCACAAATGTACAGTTTTCATCAGACTTAGGTCTCCAAAGAACAATGGAGGCCCAAAACCAGTAATTGATGATGAATTTGGAAATATGGCACTGATATCTATAATTAGAGGGCCATACCATCACCATCGGCAAAACGGCGCAAACTATACATTGCAATATATAGTCCTTGTAAGGTAGCTAAGGGCACTAATGCCCAAAAGTTAATGAATAGTCAAACCTGAAGACTACATTTCGGTAAGGCCCGATCTTAATTTATTATTTATAAAACATTAGTGTACCTTGTAAGGTGGCTCGAAAATTTGGTATCATTGTAAGGTAGTATATCTTTTAATAGACACAATGATTTACCATCTTTACAAGACACTTTATATGACTATGTATTGCTTCTCAGACAGATGACACTCCGCTCGATCAGAAAATTAAAACACGTTATTGATTGATGGCAGATACAATTACACATTGGGAGGTATTTACAGCCGACTGGCACCCGTGCGACGAGAAGGGAACACAGAGACAATGAAGAGAAAAAAAACATACTAATACAACCTCCTGTAACATGTGGAGCGCAGGCGAATAAAGAAAATAATAAACTGTGGAGCAATCAAAGACATATTAAAAATGGTAATCCAGACAAAAGTGCAACGTACCTGACTATTGGAACAAGGTGCTTTTGTAACGACCCTCGAAGTTTTGAACGGCACGGGCAAGAGGGGCTGGTAGCGTCGGGAAGGGGAGCTGGTTGGAGTGGGGCTGAGAGCAGGGGGAACAGAGAACGAAACGGTGCGAGCACGATGCTCTCCATCTGCATGGTGGGTGTGGTTGTGATCGCCTGGCCAGCTAGATTGATGACGATGACTGGCATGGGATCCTGACGACCCTGGAATGGTGGATGTGCGTTGGAGGGCACGCGGGGCATGTGCTGCTGGGGGAGAAGATTGACGCGGGACATGTGTTGCGGGGGAGAAGATTGAAGAGGAGATGGATGATGCCCGTAAAAGCGGGGATTGTTGTGGGCAAGAGGGGCGTTTCCGTAGGACCCCTGACATATGGCCAAAATGTCGTTGGCAAATACGGACAAAAATTTGAGATTTTTGGAAAATGATGTCGTAGAATCCGGACAAAATAGCTCGAAAATCGAAAAAGGACGTCTTAAATTATCGGACAAGAGCCACAAATTTTTAAAATGTTGTCATCGGAATACGGACAAATGGTAGAGTGGTTGGAAGCTTGCGCATCGTTATGATGAAGTATAGGTTCAATCCTGATATAACGTATATCTGTTTGTTTTCCGATGTCGAGAAAGTACCACATATGCATCGGAACACTCGGAAAATTTTACAATACTGCATTGCCTTATAGGCGTCGGCGAGGCGAAAAATCGACCTAACGTAGAAAAAATGGCCTTTTTCGAAGGCCGTTGCCAAAATCCGGACAAAAATTGAAAACGAAAAAGGACGTTGCAAATCCGGACAGATTTGGACCATGCTGTCCGGACACAAATTTTGAGATTTCGGGTTTTTGCCAACGACATTTTGGCCATATGTCAGGGGTCCTGTTTCCGTGTACATTTGAGAGTCGCGGAAAATATATATACTTGCTGAGGAATCTTGAGTGCCAAGCGTATTTGTGCCTTGCATATTTGTGCCTTGACTACCGGGAACGTTGAGTTCTTGACTGGCATCTTGATGACCTGCTTGTGTAGTCGAGTAATCGACATAAACTTGAGTTTCTGGCAGGTGTTCGGGTGCTGTATTTTCATTTTCCAGTTCGACCTGGGCAGCCTTGCGTTGCTTGATAGCTGCAAGCTGGGAGCGGATTGCGTTCGCTGTTGATGGCCCTTCTTGGTTGTCGCTGTCATCAACAGAGTCGAGTTCGGCACCAAAGACTTGTCTGCACAGCGCGCAGTAGTCAATAATAGATAAAGAAATGAACTAAATAATCACTCACACATTCCACCATTCAATCAAATCATGGTACCATTCCGGGTCTTCCTCCTTGGCAATGTCAATTGTTTCCAAGACGGCATAAAAGAACTTATCCGTTTTAAACAAGCGATCATCTTGACGCCAATCAAGAGATTCCGAGATCGCAAATCGATACTGTATGAACAGATAAGCCCAATTCAAACGATGAGAATCACCATACCTGAACACAAGTATATGCGATGCTCGGCGGAGTGACTGATTTCATTTTGTTTCTTTTAGCCTGTGAGGATTTGGTGCGTGTCAATCCTGGCTCCTTCATCGCTGATGATGGGGATGTAAATATATGCTTGAAAGTCTTACAAAGCGTGAGTAAGAAAACAAAAAAATGAATGGAATTTACCTTGACAAGAATATTACTCTTAAACATACCGGATATGATATGTTCGGGGTCATACTCATCCCAACAGAAGTTGGGCAGGTCGCGCCATGATACCTTGGCGCTGCCACTTGCCATTTTCCTACGGTATCTATGCCAAAGCGTTAGTATATGCGGCTATATGCTAACAGAATACCATGTGGCACTTACCCTTCTGGGTCATCGTCAAATGCATCACGGTTTTTCACCGGACACAACAAGCGCGCAAGCTGTATATGCGCAAAACCTCTTCCCGACTTTAAATCATTGTTGGGAATGGGCGGATCGAGTCTCTGGTTTGGCATACATGCAGCTGTATATCCCAGCACAGCCCTCTTGAGGCTGGAGATATCGTTAGACCGCGCAGCCCCTGTTGCATTGTTCATCTCATATCGATGTTAGTAAAATAAAAATAGATTGATCAAGTAAGAACGCTTACCGCCTTTGCAAGATTGTCCAGGCGATCAGCACTGCTAGTGAAGAATTCCATGTCCTCCTCAAAGCTCAGAATTTTCTTCTTCATCTCCATGTAGACTTCCAGAATACTTCGATTCTCATCGCGAAATCTAATTATATTTATTTAGCTATCAAATTGATGGATGAACTGCTCAACACTTACTCACGCCGAGACTGTCCCCCATATGAAGTAGAATCCCACATGATACCTTTGTCAAGGACATCTGCCCAATCAGTGTCGATATTCCCATTTCGTGTCTTCCATGCAGCAAATCTTGACCAGTACTCAAATATGTTGCTAGAAAAAATTAATTAATCATTGTAGAGATAAAGTAAATAGAAACTCGCTCCGATTTATATGTTCTTTTTTTTCTTGGAGGGTGCTGTGTCAAATACCTCCTCGAGCCTATGTTTTCGGGCTTGAGTCTGGTCACTCTCTGACATTGCTTCGATAGGGGAATGAGGCATTGATGGTCAGGGGCAAGATTGAATCTGCGATTTCTCCCGAATATGTCTTATGTTTCAAGCACGTGATCGTGTTTTGCGACGCGTAATTCTGAAAGTTCAAGTTTAATTTTGATTATTCACCCCTATTGAATGCTGCCCATGCCGGCTGTAATGCGATATATTTCTTCTCATCATTGCTCTAATGGTGATCTGTAGTGCATGTGGAATTAATTTCAAGAATAAACATGGCCTCACTATACATCGGAATAAATGCCAGACGCGAAAAGGCATCAATGAAGCAAATTTAACTCAGCATGCTACCATACGGACACAGGCGAAGCCAGATCTCAATCATGCCAGAATAACAAGAGATCTGGAGCTGACTCCTGAGCCGGTAAGTGCTCGAAGTACCAATATTTCATTGTAAACTCTCGTATAGTTTTGGCAATAACAGGACAATAATAATGAATGGATTGATGTTGAATCAGACAGTCCAGCACCCGAGCCTGATCTGGCCACTGTGGAGCTGGAGTTTATACCCTCCCACATCTCGTGGACGCCCACGACGATACCCCCGCAGATATAATGATTATCTGCCCAACTCAACAACTTTGCTCCCACACATGCCACCACCTAGGCCCATTGGGCCGCTAGCTCCTAAGCGACAATGTCTGTCTCCCACTCGTGCTGCTACACCTGCCAGTTCTTTTGAGCCAGACCTTCTTTGCACAGTGCCCAATGAGTTTGGACTATATCGTGAATATCCATCTCAGCCTGCAAAGGAGGTTGACGAGATGGAGGATATCGACAATCTCTGTGACTCACCTGGACTTGCAGCCGTGCCAAAAATACCCCAGAAGGCCATTTGAAATCTCTTGGTGTCCATTCTCCTGGTTATTCTGCTGCAAACAATGTGTTTGCCCCCTTTCTCAATGCTTCCGTATTTCGATTGATGAGCTGGTTTTATTCGGGTTCTAATCTGAAATCAGTTGCTGATCTGGATTGTCTAGTCAAGGAAGTTCTACTTGCTGAAGACTTTGACACAAAACATCTGAAAGGTTTCAGTGCCGAGAAGGAGCTACACCGATTAGACGATCAATCTGAAGGATCATCACCTTTTGCCAAGGAAAATGGCTGGCACAATTCGACAGTCAAGATCTTGTTGCCCTCAGAGGGTGTCAAACATAGTGCCGAAGAGGTCGCACCTGTGCTAGAGATACCCAATGTCTATCATCGCAGCCTTGTGGAGGCCATTGTGTCAGCGTTTAAGGATGAGAGTTCAGTCTCATTCCATTACACACCCTTTCGCTCATTCTGGAAACCAACATCCACCAGTACTCCGGAGCGGGTCATCACTGAGCTTTATAACTCAGACGTATTCTATGAGGAACACGTCAAGATCATGCAACAGCAGCCTGAGCCCGGGCAGCCTTCCCTTGAAAATGCCATCGCTGCTATGATGATGTGGTCTGATTCCACCCACCTCGCTAATTTTGGGAATGCATCACTCTGGCCGATCTATATGCTCTTTGGTAATCAGTCAAAATATTCACGTTGTAAGCCAAGCAGTTTTGCATCTCATCATGTTGCCTACATCCCTTCGGTAAGCCTGACTATCTTCTTACATTTTATATCTCATATTCGTGTTCTAGCTACCGAAAAATCTTCAAGATTTATACATGAAAGCATTCAAAGGTGTACCAGCGTCTAAAGATACTATTACCCATCTGAAGCGCGAGCTTATGCATGAGGTTTGGCTCCTCCTTTTGGATGCCGACTTCATGTACGCATATGAGCATGGGATAATCATGAAGTGTTCCGATGGTGTTACCCGGCGCATATTCCCTCGTTTCTTCACATACTCGGCTGACTACCCGGAAAGTGAGTATCATGGTTAGACACCTGCTTTACATTCTGATATTCCATTTGTACTAGGGTTCTATTATCGACCATTCGCAATCTTGCAAAATGTCTGTGCCCTCGGTGCTACATTCAAAAGCGGCACGTCAATGCACTGGGAACCAATGTGGACTGTCAAAGACGCAGCCACAAGCGTGTGGATACTGAGCACCGACAAGATCGGGTTAACATCAGTCGCAAATGGATATATGAACATGGCAAAGGAGTCAAGAGCAAGTTTGTCGAAGACTTACTTCAAGAAAAATCATATGTTCCCACCCGAGTACGTCTCCTTCATTTCTCCCTTATTCTGAATGCTCATCCCCAAATTTCTTACTGGCATGTAGAATGCTTTCTCCATGCGACTCGCAAAATTTGGTTTCAATTTCTTCAGCATGTTTGTTCCAGATCTTCTTCACGAGTTTGAGCTGGGTGTGTGGAAGGCCACATTCACCCATCTCATGCGAATTATGTATGCAGCAGGCAATAATTGCATCCAAATTATTAATCGGCAGTACGTTTATCAATTTATATGAGCACATATTAAACTAACTGATGTAACTTGTACTAGATATCGACGGGTAGCAACCTTCGGGTGCAACACCATCCGCCGCTTTGCCACCAATGCATTGTCTATGACCAAGCTAGCAGGCAGAGACTTTGAGGACCTGCTTCAGGTATGTGTGCCATCGATTTAATGTGAAATATGCTCACAGAAAAAATATTGGATAGTGTTCGATGCCCGTGTTCGAAGGCCTCCTACCCAGAAAAGAAGATGCACTGCTACAGGATCTGCTATTCACACTTTGCACATGGCATGCATATGCAAAGCTTCGCTTGCACACTGCCTCAACTCTCTGTGGATTACAAGCTACAACTCGGCGGCTTGGCCAAGAACTTCGTGGCTTTGTTAAAGACATCTGCTCCCAGTACAACACAAAGGAGTTGCCCAGCGAAGAGGCTGCGAGAACAAGACGGGCAGCAAACAAGGCTAAAAAGGGTCAGGCAGCCTCAGTGAGTAGCAGCAAGAAACCACCAGCGAAGTCTCTTCCGAAGATCCTCAATTTATTTACCTATAAATTGCATGCTCTCGGTGACTACGTAGCGACAATTTGGCAGTTTGGACCTTCAGATCGCTACTCGAGTCAAACGGTATGTCTCCTTCATCTTTCAATGATAACATTCCTAATGCTTATACTCAATAGGGTGAACTTGAACACAAGCGTGTCAAACGCTTCTACTCAAGGACGAACAAGTGCCATACCTTTGAGCGACAGATAGCACAACACCAACGCCGTGAACGCATCCTGTCGCCGCATTGCTGCTCAAATGAAAAACGTTCAAATAACCAAGAGCCTACGGTGGCACGACACATTATTTCCGCAGACGAATCCGAAGTTTTGACGGCTACATTGCCTGAACAACACCACCATATGGCCAACAGTAAGCGCAACCGTGTAAATATTCTTCAGTGGCTTGACGAGCATGAAGGGGATCCTGCCCTTGAAGTACGTTATGATCTTATATACTTCATTGACAACCGTGCCAATCTATTGTCTTGATTAGAACTTCATGCCACATCTAAAAGAACACTTGCTCGCACGATTGCTGGGTCATGCTTACAATGGGCTAGAACACGAATACTCTGATATCAACCTCGATGATGTCGACATCATTGGCTTCAACCTATGCCTACATAAAGTCCTCCGAGTCAACTACACGAGCTATGACCTTCGGCGCTCTCAAGATTCAATTAACCCCGGAACTAGTCACTGTAATGTGATGACTTTAGCACAAGAGGCCCAGGACCCCAATACTCATCCCTATGCATATGCCCGTGTCCTTTCCATATTCCATGTTGATATCAAGCATAAGGGGCGCCCTTTCAAGGTCTGGGATGTCGCATCGCATGGACGTTCTGTGGGTTAGGTGGTTTGAGGTTGATGAGAGTTACATTGCTGGATGGAATGCGCTGACGCTTGGACCGCATCTCGTTTGTCAATTCTAATCGTCCTGGAGCCTTCGGATTTTTAGATCCAACAGAAATTGTTTGCGCCACTCACCTTATTGCAGCGTTTGCTCATGGGACAACAGACAAACTTCTAGGACAATCAATCATACGACTGGACACAGAGTACGACCCAGAGAACAAATCCGAGGATTGGAAGTATTTCTATGTGAACAGGTAAGTGATTTTAGTCTCTAGCTCCAGGACAGTTGGTTCTCTACTCACATTTCTTCGTAGATTTGTTGACCGTGATATGTTCGTACGGGGTATCTGGGCGGCGGCATTGGCCACAAGGCCACGAACACGTACACACAGCATTTACGCCCGGACTATCATGACGACACACATTCTGAGATGGACAGGGAGATGGCTGAGAGTGTGGAAGAAGGGGATGTGGATGATGCATCAGAGGAGTCGGAGTCGGAGTCGGATGGCTCTGCCAACCAAGCGGGAGGGGAAGAAGAAGAATATGATGGAGAAGGTGGGGAAGAGCCCTGGGATATTGGTGATGACGAAGCAGAGGGATACGCGGAGCTCTAGATAATTGTATAGGGATACTGGTGAGTGGCTTAACAAACGCTTTCGAGATCACGCAGCTAATTAACTTGTTTCCAGTCATCACAAACGCTTTCGAGATCATGTACTCTCGAAGGCCGATATTTGTTGTATACGTCACTCCTCTTCTATATTCATGAGCTTTCTTTCTAATGTACAAACCGGCTGTGCATTTTGATTGTAATATACTCTGTTTTCCTCTTCCAAAGTTCTATGAGCTGCGGGGCCACTGCCAGTCGCAGCAGACTGTGGCTCATTGTGATGCTGACTCGCCGTTTCACCCCAAATAGGCCCAATGCTACTCAGGATAAGTCCACATTACAAACAACAAAAATAATCGCCCTGCAATAGATTGAAGTTCTAATGATTAGCATGCCTTACATACAAGGCTCATCCTTGCGGTATATTACAAAAATTACAAAGGATGGCCGAAGAATGCTACATGCACAAATGGTCTTCAAAAAATTACCGCCCGGTGTAAGGTTGAGCGAATACTTTACTTCGAATTGGATACTGCCCGAAATCTTGCTCAGTTAATTTAAAGTACTGATTTAATTAACGGACAAGGTAATCTAATGCTAATGATATTGCGACCTTCCAATGAATAACAAAAGATTCGATCAGCCATATATGGCAAAACATAGTCACGTTGTGTTTGACATACCTTATATAGGTCACTTTGCAATGTTTTGTTTTAGCGGTTTTGCCGATGACAGGCATTACTCAAGGATAGGCCATCTTCAACTGTAATATAATGAATGGAACATGAAATACATTTTTGAATCTATTTCTTTCTCTTTACTCATTCTCAACTGCCTAACTCTCAATAATGATTTTAATTAGCATGGCTCATATTGAGCCAGAATATGAGATCCCTACCAAGTCTGACATCTGTCCAAACAGCTATGTTCTATGCCCTAAATGCCATATATATATTAAAGTTGGCAACATTGGAATCTTGAACCTAGTTATGCAGCATATTCCAAGCAAACAGTGCAAGAAGAACTTGAAGAAGTGGAAGGAGAACAAAGTCGTCAAGAAAACATAGCAAAAAGCAAATGCCTTCATTGCACCACATGCCCCCAAGGTTCCTCCTAGTTGTACAGATAAGACTATGTAATATTACCATATCTGGATATATATTCCACCCTGGTTAGTTAGTCCACCTAGTTGGTCCTTAAAAAAAATCTGACCTGGGGTCAGATATTTTTAGTGTCACCCCCTTGATTAAAATGGTAACTTGCTGATGGCCTTATAAGTATACAATCTTACATAATTTTACAGTAATACTGCTTACTCGTCCTCATGATCGACGACATTATATTGAGACACGCACTGCCTTACACAAAACTCATTGCCGGTTCTGCCAGTATGGAGTCTGTGGCACGGGCGAGTCGTGAGCTATCTTCATCGTACTGGATTCTTGCCCCGTTCTCTGCCCCATTATTACCCGAGTTGATGGTGCGCTCACGACATCTACATGGAGGAATGTGGGCGCTCGCACATCAGCCTGTCGAGCAACTAAGCTAATCGGTGGCGTAACATTTATTCGAGTTGGACCATCACTTTTTACTGGGAAGGACTCTGTGTGAGTCTAATACGTTAAGACTTGCAATAAAGACTTCGATTTGAACCCAGGCTATTCCATTACCTGCAAACAGACCAGGGCTTCTTAAATATCACAACTGTTTCCCGTTTAACTCAACATTGTTTCTTGGATCATGTTACACTGCCGCTTCGAATCTGTCAACCAACCATCACCGATTACCATCTGGTGGCTAAATATACAGATCCTCTGGACACATTATATATCCTCGCCCCCGACGGAGCACTCTACTACGAACACTAGCCTAATCATACCTTAGCTCTGTCACTAAGAGGGTCTTGACCATTAGGACCAGCGAGTACCGGGTGCTGGAGATGCTCGGACAAATTCAGCCATCCACCTTCCTTCTCGAGTCAGACGAAAACCTCGGCGCAATAGAAGTTACTACATTCCTTAGTTTGGTTCTCTTTGGGGTTCTTTTATCTCAAGCATACACATACTTTAGCAGGACTACTGATAAGTGGTCCCTTAAAACCCTGGTATGTTTCAAAAATACATCCATACAGCGATCTACTAAACTATTCCAACGACTACAGGTGATTTTCCTGCTGTAATAACACCCGTCTTTTATGATCCCTCTCTTGTTAACCAGTAATCTAAAGGGTCTTGGAGTCATCTCATTCGTTTACTGCCTGTCAAACAATCTATTACGACACTGTGACGAGATACAAATCTGCTCAACCCAACTCGTATCCTCTTTCCACCACTGTAGCACTTGAAACCTTGATCACAGTCGTGGTTCAGGTGAATCCTCCATTTCATGATGCTCTACTTACTTAACCAATTCTTGATCCCCGTCATTTCCAGTCTTTCTTTTCATACCGAATTTACAGGCTATCATCGAGAATCTCTATCAGCGTAGGATGCTTCAGCCTGGCTCTACTGAGGTTCATTGGAGGTATATTCCTCACAGCACAGAGTTTTATCGATGTCCCGAGGAATCAGAACGGACTTATGTTCGTCGTGAAATTCAGCTGGCTGATTACATCTTCTTTGGCTTGTGGTGGAGCTGCCGACGTCTTAATAGCGGGATCTATGCTATTTTATCTCCGAAAGCTTTCTTCGCCCATGAACCTTAACTCGTGAGTGTATCCGCGTTTCCTCCAAGAATCAATGATTTGAGGGAAGTGACAGTACAACAGAAGTTATAAATCGACTTGTTCGATGGTCGCTGCGTAAGTGACGCTAATTTCTGATGGCTAAACTCATGCGAATTGGAAGTGTGTAGAGACTGGGCTGATCACAAGGTTCGTTGTTATTTCCTTCTTGGTCGTTGTATCAAGTCCTTGATTTGTACTTTGTAACCAGTATGACATCTGTGGCAGTCATCATACTAGTAAGTAATGTTTTCTGTATACCCAGGCTTAAAATGAAAATCTCCCCAGTTCCAAGCCAAGGCGAATAGTGAGTTTTTTCCGTAAACTTCGCCTCCGTGTTGATTTCGATACGCTCTTTGAAGTGATTTGGTTTGGCCTCTACATCCTTCTCGCAAAACGTGAATTTACGTTTACACTCAATCCAGCTACCACGTTAACTCACGCTTATATTATTAGTTTATTCGAATTCTCTTCTTGTGTCGTACGTGGGCCTATTCTCCACATTTACACTGTTTATCTTCGTTTATATCATAATTCAATGCAGACTCAACGCACGGCCGGCTATGCAGCATGACCGACATCGCGAAGCACCTATCAGCACGCTGCTCCAATTCAGTAACAGCGTCTCTGTGCCCATATCCGTACGTATTCGAATGCTCAGTCATGCAACAAAATGATAGCAAGTTGCTCTGGATGTGTTTAGGTCTCCTTTAGGACTATAGATCATGGCCAGTCGATAATAACAACTCTGCCACCACCGGTTCCATCAAAGGTACGCGAAGCAGATCCTGAACGCTATCACCGATTATGTGCTAACTGCGAGAACGTGGGTAGTTCAACTGAGCGAATGTCAGAGGACACGAACAGCTTGCGGAAAGCATTCTTTGGACATGAGTATAATTGGACAAAAGTTGTATTTTTCGATAGACGTTAGTAAGTAATACATTTAAGGCAGGATACTTGTGATCCCGGATATTCGAACACAGTTGTCAGTAGTGCTGTCAGTGTTGAGTGGAGTGGGCGTATGACCGCTGACAACTCTTCTTGAAGTCGACATATTCATTCCACCCGTCTAACTTTCAGTGGTACCTTTGCACCTATTTCCCCGCAACTTTGGGCCTCGGCAAGATGGATGGATGTCTGACAATTTGGGTATCGGGTCCATTTGGCAACTCGAATGTATAGTTCCTGATCAAGACTGACAGAACGACCTAAAAGGTATAAAATTAGTCCCACTTCCATCTATGGATTTTATTCTACGACGTGGAAGATAGTTAAGATCGAAACGCGCCTTGAATTCAGCCAATGCGAAGCTACGTCCCAAGCACGTCCGAGGACCGTCTGAGAAAGTGAGTATGTGACGGTGTCCTTGAATCTCTTTGGCGTTAAGATATCCATCAGGTGAGAGCCATCTTTCGGGTTCAAATTCTCGTGCGTTCGGGCCCCAGAATGTTTCTGATCGATTCATATATCGGATTGGGGATGTGATTGTGGTACCCTTTTTTATTATGAGCGATGATATCTGTTCGCCTGTAGACGTCACGACGGGGGCAGTAAATGGCATGATATCGTCCTCGGCGGCCTGTTAGTAATTATCAGAGATATAGGTGATACGGCAGTCTTGTGGATGAATGGGTAGTAAAAATTTACTTTTACTCACGATGCGAGTCGTCTCACTGACTGGAGGGTGGAGGCGTAGGATTTCCTGGACGACCGAATCCAAATACGGAAGGCTCGTTGATAGCTGATCGA
The DNA here is from genome assembly GCA_023853785.1 of Psilocybe azurescens. Lineage (NCBI taxonomy): Eukaryota > Fungi > Basidiomycota > Agaricomycetes > Agaricales > Agrocybaceae > Psilocybe > Psilocybe azurescens. The sequence goes on from JAJIRX010000601.1 coordinate 222,776, forward strand.
ATGTAGGATCGTCGTTGATGTAATGTGATAGTTCATCGCGTAGTCTTCGCTGCTTCTCTGGCTTACGAGAGAGCTCAATGAGTGCCCACTGTATTCGGGTGAGAATGGGAACAGAGTGATCAGGAGAAGAAATTACGGTAAGGCTGACTATTTGATCAGAAAGAATGGTCAGTTATAGTAAGAGCAACCACGAAATAGCATTCGGGACACACTTGAAGTAGTTTCATATCCTGAGATCTTGTGAGCGATTGACGTATAAGATGGGAGAATGAATCATACCAGCGAGTAGCAAGACGTTCTTTGTTTCATGAAAATTGTTATCAGTTCATGATGTGTTCAATTGTTTGATTTGAGCCATACCATCTACAGCAATGTCAGTCAGCAAGAGAATGCCGAGCTGATGAAGGTTGAGATGTACCTGAGCTAATATCTCTTCTTGGGACATTCCAAGAGATGACTTACTCGTCTCTGCTTTAACTGCAAAGTATTATTAAAGCATTAACGTTGTTGAAACGACAATGCACTTACTGAGAAGGCCAATGATTGACTTTTCCTCCACCACCGACTTTCCTTCCTTCTCCTTCCGGTTTCTCGCTAACAACTCATCGGCAATCTCCCCATAGTCTCTCGTAGTCGTTTGAGAGTCCTGTTCTGTCCTGTGGGCAAGTTCTGGAGAACGGGAAGAACAGGTCCCATCAGAAACACAAAGCGGGAGATCCAACTAGTGTCTTCGCTGGAGAACGATTCAAAGACGTCGACTACTGGCGAGTCTTTCCCTTCTAATGCACGAAAATCGTGGCCAAAGCCAGCAATACCGACGGAATCAAGGCTGAAGTTCGTGGAATTCAGAAAGAACCTGCGGCGAAATAGTTCTGACTCACGCGATGTTGTTCATCCTGAAAGCTCGTTTAGTGCACATTATATGTGAAAAGCAGAGATACAGCATACCATGCCTGCACGTCTATACTTATTTCTTCGGTGCTCGCGTCAAATGCAGAGTCCCATTTGACTTTCATCTGGTTTGAAGTCAATGTAATCATTACTCTCATGAGTAAAGCTCAGACCTTATAGGCCGCGTCATAGAAAACCGGCGTTAGTTTTCTGATAGCTGCGTTGCTGAAGGCTGGGGACAATGCCTTGCGTTGTCTACCAATACCCTAATTAATCGTCATCCAACGTGTCAATATACACATGTGGTACCTTCTATGACTTTCGCCTTCGGCCCAAAGAAGACCACGACCAAACTAAACAAAAGATATATCAGGTGACTTCTATTAATGAAGCGTCATAACTCACTAGATTCTTAATAAAAGTTCGCGAGAGGTTTGTCTGCACATAACCAAAAGTCTCCTTCGAATAAAAGTGTGCGTTTGCCCTTGGGTCGCATATCACGATGCGGCTGGATCCAAATCCTCCAGACACACGGAACGCAGGTCCATACTCAGCGGCCCAGGATTCGTAGACGAGACCTGGGTCCTCAGTCTCGTTTAAAATTTGATATAAGCCGAATAAAAAACTTCTGTTATCTGGTCCTCTCAGTCTTGTAGCCTTGACACCTCTGCGCGATTTGAGCAAAGTAAGAGAAACAAGAGCAAGACCACCAAGAATAAGAGGAAGTAGGGCGTCTAGATAGCGATGGGGTACGCTCGACTGTAGGAACTGTTGTAACTTGGGGAGGTCATGATATAGAACTGCAGAGTTCGTTATCGTATCATTTTAATATTTATACCATAGCTTCTTCTAGTGTGAGTGTAAATGGCGCCTCTTCCCATCTGCGTACCTCAATGACCCTTGGATTGGGTCTGGTGATGAGCTGACGGCGATTTGGCATTCTCTAAAAGCCGGAAACTTGTCCAGGCATACATTTTATGTAACACCTGGCAGACAGACGAAGGAGACTCGATGGAAATGTGGCCACGAGTGTTTGTTTGTACCTGTAGCAACCCTGAGGCTTGTAGTTCTGCCCATTTAAATGTATTGAACCTTTGTTTGTAGGCATCGATAAGATATTGAATAATGCTTACTTTGATACCCATCCATGCTATATTGGCATCGGAGGATCAGCTATCACTATAGCGGGGTTGGATTGGTCAGAAGTAAAGAGATAGAGGTTATTCGATACGTTAATGGTCTTGTTGACGCGGCGGTAGGAAAATGGCCAGCACCCGCAGCAAGTGACAGCGCACATTGCACGTGGCGGTTTGATGGCTTGCCGCTGTACTAAAATGCGCTTCCATTCAGTAACGGATCTACTACTCTCTAGATAAGTTAGGCTGCGATTATAAAATACATTTTTGGTTTGAAATTTTAAGACGATAACCGTTCAATGCATATCATCTCAAGCAAACGCAAATCTTTGCAACGGGTCTGACAGGGATTTAACACATATTTATTGAATTTACTGTTTAAAACCACAAGAGACCGATCCTGGACAGTTGTGAGCTGTAGTTGGAAGGGTACTACTCAAGGTTGGAGTTACTATGATCTCATCCAACGACTCAGATCGAAGGAATTAGGATGCAGACGCAGTGGAATTAATAGGAGCCGGCGCAACGCAAAGAACCTACAGAGAAGGGTTGTATCAATCATTTTCAAATCCCTCATTGAAGTCAGTGAAATTACCTCGTCTATGCCGATGTTAGAGCAGTCCGCATTGACGTTGGGGTTGTTGGCAAGAACAGTGGCAGTAGAGATACCGGCTTGAAGCGCGATGGAAGCGCAAGTATCACCCGCAACGACGACGTGCACGTTAGTGCAGTCTTCGCCGACGAGTCCAAGGCAAAGAACCTGCGAGAAAAGTTGAGATTTTTATTAATAACTACACATAGAGGGATTGGCGAAGAACATAAAAGCGTACTTCTCCAACGGTCAGGTTGTCGCAGGCAGCGTCAATCTTTCCGCTGTTAACACTAGCAAGTTGGAATCTAATGATAGGGGTTGAGCGTGTTAGATATATTGGCAAAGAATATATCGATAAAGAGTCGACCCACGTAGAGACGTTCTGCTGAGCAGAAATCTTGTCGCAGAAATCTCCTGGTTGAACAGTGTAGTTCCGGGCGCAGGGAGGAGTGGCAACCTGAGCGTTGACGAGCAAGGTAGCTAGACAACAAAATACAAGTACATTGGTCAACATAAATCCTCCATTCATTCTAACAGAGGTTACTAACCACAGACAATAGCAGCAATAGCGAGCGAACGGAAGACAAAGTTGGCCATAGTGTTTTATGCTTTAGACGATTGGTATGTCTTTGGAGAGACTGTCGAAACATGATTTGAAACAGCCTGTTTATATACCTTTTCACCTCGTAAATTTTAGCATAGACTCTAGTCCTTTTCATGAAGGATAATAATTGTACCCAAACCTCCGTACGGCGCAGAAAGCCTTTCTCAGGGAGCTGCAAGATGTCGAACGATGACTCGTTCCGCGAAGGAATAGCGACTCGAAACAGTCTATAATTAGCCAGTTCACACGCACAGTGCACATACGGCGATATTCGACGGTAATCCAGAGGCCGCAGAAGGAAAATTCAGCAGAATCCATCAGAGCCCGTCGTTTTTGCGCACCAAATAGGAATGGCCGACGTTAATCGTGGCGGCTTTAGTCATCTATAAATAAGATCAGTAGGCAAGAACGTTGAATCATTAATCGGGAGTCATACTTGGCGACAGAGTCAAATTTCTGCTGGCGGGAAAAGATATTTCGCGGATGAGTCGGTCAAGAGTAGATGTAATATATCGATCCAAGCGAGGAGTCTTCATGTTTCACGAACAGTTTACCTGCAATCTGAAGCTGGTCATCAGCCTATAAAACCATGACTCGAAACTCTGTCAATCAAAGTTCCAGCGATAACCATTGATAGTCGGTGCAACATAGCATATCATATCCCAGTGGCAGAAGGGTCCGCGTGAACCCTAGGATAAAAAATGGAATGGAACATTCAACACGGCAAGTGAAAGCATCAAAATCACAAGGTCTGCTTTGATATTAAAAAAGAAACGCAGATTAATCCACGCCAGTATCATCTAATGGTGCCTCGTCCTCCGACGATGACTCCTCAGGTTGATTCCTACCCCATAACCTTCCCAAGAGGTTGCGTATGACTCGAGGCATAGGCTGTAAAGGGGACAACAAAAGAGCAGAGGCCGATACATCAGAACGAACACTTGGAAAGACGATCGGGAACAAAAATCTCACCGAGATGTATTCTTCTTCATCTTCATCTTCGTCCTCTTCTCCTGCATCCTCTTCTTCCTCATTCAAATCTTCATGCCTCGCTTGTTGTTGATTGTCTTGCACCCGAGGGACCGCATTACCCGCTTGAGGAAGCACAGGATTGAAGTTGACTTCAGCAAATCCAAATCCTCTCTGCTCCTGCTCCTGCTCCTCCTCGCCGAAGCCACCGGGCATCGCATTGTTATTATTCCCACCGTCAGCGGCGGCAGCTTCAACAAGCATCATATCCTCAAGCACATCAGGCGGAAGCTGGCCCACCATCTGCGCGAACTGCAGGATCCCACCGGGAACCTCTCCGCGAAGTGTGGATTGGCATCGAAGAATCCCTGCAACTGCTGGCGGAACGCTGCGTCCGGCATCAGCTGAGCCAGCCTCCTCTCCTCTACGGCACGCTGCCTCCTTGTTCTCAATCTCGGCGAATACAGATCGTCCACACCACCGAAGAATGTCTGATCGTACTGGCTCACAGCCGTAGGCGGCGGGAGTGGGTCGCACGCCAGCGACTTCGCCTCGAGCACCTGCCGCGGGATGAATGAGAACAGTCGGCGGTACGAGGTCTCTAGGACCATAATGTGTCTGTATATAGAGAATTGGAGGCTGCGGTTGTTGTTGTTCTCGTATTGGGCCAGGAAGGCTTTGCGTCTTTCGGTTGATGGAAGTGCGCTAGTAGGCAGATTGGCGAACTCTTCTGTGATGCTCAACGCGAACCATTCGGAATGTTCTTTCCATAACGGCGAGGAACGTTGCACGTAGAGATGAGATAGTAGATGTAAGATTCCTGTGGCAACTGACAAGGACCTATCGTTTCGTTTAATAAGGCTGTAATGAGCAATCATTTTATCAATAAAGATAACATATGTGCGCACGAAGAGTCCGTTAGGATCTTGAAGTCACGATGACCACGGACATCCGCAGGTAGAGACACATCTAATTTATCAGCTAAGAGTGGTACTACCGACGGGAAGTCGCGTGCTGCTTCTTTGAGCGCCAATGTGCTTGCACTGTGATCCTACATATCCGTAACGGCGTTTAGCCCAAATTCCATATAGTTTGAAAGTTAAATCTCTTACAGAATTTTTCACAGCATCTTCTGAGACTTTCAGAGCCAAGGCTCTCGCATACGCCCAACCCGGTAGCAACGAAGGATTCAAGCGCGTGTTCGATTTTCCCTCGTGTGTTTGCCTCTCGACGAAGGTGTCATATACGTCGAGAAGCCATTGGTGCATCCCAGCCTTGATCGCGAGAAAATCGAGGTGTAGTAGTGCTCCGTGAGGATCGTTCCATGGATCCAACGAATACATGAGCCGCGAGAATTCGAACGCAGTCCGCACGCATCCTCGGCGTTGAAGATCGCTACGTGTTAAGATTTGAGCTGAGAAAGTATAAAAGCAGTCATTTCTTACGTGATTTGGCGATGAAGGGCAAGGAAGAAAGGTCGATTTTCCACTCGATCAAAGTCAAGTCGGTTGAGACCAGTAGTAAACGTGAATGCACCAATAAAAGCACGCTCGTAGGTGAACAATGCCCGATCTACGAAATCCACAGCCTGGGCGTGTTCTGTCTACGCCTCAAAAATCATTCACAGAGAGTAAAGTAATAGATCTCACCATCTCGATGTCTGTATACTTCGGATACCTGAAGTAATGTATCTGCATGCCATGGTAATGTTCCAAGGAGATCCCAGAACCCCTGTGGGTCTGTCTCACATACAGAGCCTTAATTGACGATCGAATATAAAGAAAAGGAGCAAACCGCACCTCCGGAAAGAACAGTATCCATGAACGCCTTGGTCATACTCTTGTACTTCTTGCTGTATTCCACAGTCCACCATTTCTCCTGCAAAGCCGTCCAACCCTGCCGTGCAAGTTTCGCATTGGTCTCTTCGTCTGTGTATGCATGGAGAGACAATCCCTCGCGGCCTTTGGCTGCCCACCAGCTGGGCTGAGGCCGGGTGAGATTCGACTTTACTGGTGGAGCTTTCTTGCGACTTGATGATTGTCCATCTTCTCTGCTGGCCTGCACGACTCTCGACCCAAAGAATCGTCTCATTTCTGCTTCACCGTCGAGATGCTGGAGAGAAACTGATAGAAGATCGGCAAGAGATTGTTTCCGGATTCTGCTTGAGATATTTTGTGAGATGGTGGTACCTGAGGAACGGTCATTTATAGACAAATGACGATGAAGAAAGATACTGACTGTATTGATAACTCGGCCAGTACCTGGTCCAATTCATCGTTCGCTGCTTTCTTTTCTTTCGCTCGAGCTTTCTTCTGTGCTTTCTTTCGTTACGTGGGGCAGGAACGGGTATCGTTTTTGCAGGAGTAGGAGGTGCTACAACCGGCGTTGACTCGGCCGCCGGTTTCTTTTCTTTTTCTTCGACTGGAAATATGTTGAGACAATATAAATGGCATACTCAAAGGTCGCACCTTGCGCGATTTCGTAGTCTTTTCTTCCTCTTCCTCTTCGCTATCGTCTGGAACCAGTAGCTGTGCAACCCTGCAATCAATCGAGATTTATCACAAATTAGATAAGATAAGGTCGTACATTCATGAAGGCACTACCGCTTCGGGTTTGAGATGGAGCTGGGAGATCTTCGTCATCGCTGAGCTCGAGTTGTTCAGAAGGCTTAGTGGACTTCAATGCTTCAATTTCTTCGAGCTCTCGTTGCTGCCGCTTATTCAGTCTCGGTGGCATCTATGGAAAGTGAATTTTGAATGAGCAGCCATTGCAAAGCGATTGGGCTGATTCATATTTTATGCGAATGATGTGTGTGCTTACCGTTTATTGAAGTTTATAGCACTCAAAGCTTAAAGACTGCTTTCTCGGATACAAAGATGACGATTATGCGGACGATGCTCAACACCTGTGTCACATCACGTGATTATGTATAATTAATTGGCCGGACTGTGCCCGATTCCAAGCCTGAAGTTCAACCAACTCCCATTCTCTGTCCAGACTCCAATTCCTGGTCAAAACTGGTCCCAAGATCAACCAAAGTTATAACTGAGTCCTCAACACGCGACTATTTTTACAGGTGATTCGGATATTTGATAGTCATAGTTCGAAACCGATTGTACGCCGAGTCATGACGTTCTATATAAGTATGCGACACAAAATAAGTACGTCTCTTGCAAATTTGCGAACGTGGACCCCTTAATTCCGATCTTTAGATTCGTACTAAGCAATAAGACACGTCTCTACCAGCGGCTCTGGTCAACTACGAGCTCCAATGCCTACTATCACTAGTTCCTCCCTGTCAGCACTAGCGACGTGACAATCTAATCGGCTATTTATCCCCAACAAAACTGCATAACTTCTGCCTGAACAGTGGCTCAAATTCACAATGGTAAGTGGTTTTAATGAGGAATCGATAAATGAATTAAATCTAAACTATCAATAGAGTTTCAAGGGCTGACCCGCCGTCCCCTAGACTCCTGCCATTGGACTAAGGCAAGACGAGA